>SNQJ01S0135696.1:0-19238 GCA_010110895.2 Picea sitchensis
TAGAAGTCTTGTCAGCCTCAAGAAGATAATTTATATTAGGTTATTATCCTCCAAGAGAAGAAGTCGGCCAGAAATAATAATAATATACTGAACAGACATGTACCCAAAAGGAGAATTCGGCCCCAACAAATCTGGCAGAACCACTATAAATACAGGGCGCCAGTTCTCATTTGACACATCTCAGAATTGTAGAGAAGCAACTAGTGCGCACATGTGGAGGAGAGCTACATGTGAAACAACTAGTTTTCAGTGTTGGCTTGGACTATCTCTTGGCTAGGGTTTGGACTATCTGATCAGCTATTGTTGGTGCACTATCCTTGGAGGACGATGCACTACACCTTGTTTGGCTATCTAGCCTAGGGTTTGCTTCCAGAGTAATTCTCAGTCAAGGTTAAGGTGCTCGGAGGGTGGCTTCGGCCTATGGTTGGGTGACAAGGGTATTTCCAATGGTAAAACGAGCACACAATCTTCTATATTCTAACAGGCAAGAGGCCGATTGGTTTATCTATAGAGGGCTTCAGGATATCTAGGATGATTTGTATACATGTGTTGTCTGATGTGCTACCACTCGAAGGGGTACGGTCAACAAGGGTTACAAGGGTGGCCAAAAAGGTGTGCTTAAGTACCACTTGTATTTATTTCATGTATGAGTCCCCAATTCTGAGTTTATGTGCGGAACACAAAATCTTTGTAGCTTAAAGATGCCAGAATACGTCTCCACCATGAAAACAATTTACCCCACAATTTATGCCCAAGAAGGAGATCTGATACCACTTGCAATATACCAAATGAATAATAATATGTAGAACAAAAATATTTAGCAAGCAGTAATGGAACAACAAGATTATAGCTAGAACAATACCAGAATAACACCAAAAAGAGAACCTTTATTAGAGATAACAATGTTCACTTGCCTCTTAGAGGGGGAAACCTCTAGCAGAGCAGAGCTCTATTACAATAATCTCCAAGACAATATATCCAATACCTCCTACTCTTATTTATACTAATTCTACCTTCTAAGGAAACTTCTAGAGAAATATATTTCTAGAAGCAGAAGCTTCTATTAGGTCTTCTTGCATTGACTTATTCTCCTTTATTTATTACTCCTTATTAATTAATGTTGGCCTTTATTACATAGAAATCATATCATACTAACTAATGACCCACGAAGAGGGGTTAGGATCATATCCTAACACCAACCAAGTCTGGGGGCGAGTCATTAATACCTGGGATGATATTTCATCCTTTAGGCCACTGATAAAGCATTCCCTGAAGAAGGAATTTAACATGCCTTCTGTTATGAAAGGTAAGTTCTCAAAGGAAACGATAAAGTATTCCACTATTTTAGATTGTTTCAACTAGGTCAAATGGCCGAAATGGTGTGTGTTGGTGTCAAAGCATTCATAAAGATCGGCCACAAACTGTGTCTAAGCAACATACCTGTTGAGTCTCAGAATTGTCATATTTTTACCATCTTTGCACAACCTTTTCCTTGAATTTTAATCATTTTCCTCTTGCCCATAACCCTGTATTAAGACCATTTCAATGCATTTATTTAAGTATTTAAGTGAATTTATGATTAAATATTATAAAAATAACATGTTTTCACTTATCCTTGGGTGAGTTTAGTGATATTTACAGGTATATTTGGAGATTTATACAATGCCAAATTTTACCGCTTAGCCTCAAATTCGAATTTCCTCTTTGAACCTTGAATATTTGATGAGGATTTGAGAAGATCACTCAAGTATCTTGAAAGGATAAGAATCATGGAAGGTTTGTTATCAAATATTTTAGAGAGATTTGTGGGAAGATTTTTAGAGATATTATTTGTTAATTATTAGCAAATGGTTGTAACCACATGAGATATATGTGGATATGAATTTATTATTGGTTATTTTATTTTTTGTATAAATAAGAGTGCCCTCTCCATCCCAAATGGAGGACTCTTGGAGAATATGTCTAGAGTATGATGGAATAAATAAATTTTCTTGATATTTCCTTTCACATACATTATCAAAAGCATGTTTTGATTTAATGTTATATAGTTTAGTTTGCTACCATGAATTCTCATGAGACAAAGCTCACTCCATGAGAACAAGGTGGCATTTTACTTATGCAATTTGATTCCATAGTTAGTCTTTACATTGATGCAAGTGTGGTGTGATAATCTCTTCCTTTTAATTAGAATAACATTTGTTTTATAAACCAAGTTTTATCTAGTTTGTGGGTAATGATTGATTCTCTATAGAGTATTGTTGCAAGCCCTTTCAACCATTAAGAGTTGAATAAGAGACACTACAAGCTGGTTTTATACCTATTGTGACCTCAGTGAATGCTTGAAAAGCTAGTTAAACTTGATTTAATTCCCTTAATTTCATTTGATTTGAATTAAAGTAGTTTTCCATTCAAGGCAAGAGTGATTAAATTTCTTCTCCATTCATCAATCTCCACAAGTGAAGAGAGTATCGTTGTGTGAGCCATTCGAGGTGTGATATCTCACAACCATATTTTTTTGTTAAAGTTTTGAGTATTAGCGGAAGATATTCTTATTGTATCATGTCGACCCTATTGCACCATTGTAAAGTGTCAAATGTAAATTATAAAGTTGTATTTGTCAAGTCGCCCCTATTACACCATTATGAAAAGGTCAAATTTAATTTATAAAGTGTTTGTTGTAAAGTTGCCCATATTGTGCCTTAGTAAAGTGTCAAGTCAGCCTAGACCTAATTTAGGCTGGCCCAACTAGTATTTATAAGAAGCCTAGCGCCTCATTTGGAGAACACACAAAAAACTTTCTATCTCAAGATAAGAGTGCGCAAGTCTTAGAGGGAGACATAACTTCATCAAGGAGGTGTTTCGTGAAGGTTTTGGTCTATTTTCTAAAGTCTATCTTGGTCAAGTGGTGTGGTACTCTATTTTGGTTAGGATTTGTAGAGGATCTTATGTTTTGTGAGATCTCTCTTAAAGAGAGACATTGTTCTTGTTATCGAATCTATATTGAAGAAGTTTTGTTGGGTTTTCTTCCCCAAGAGGGTTTCCGAGGATAAATATTGTGTATGTTGTGGATGTGATTCTTTCAGTAATTCTGTTGTATGCAATTATTGTAATAATTGTTAAAAGTTAAAGAACACCAATTCAATTAATTGTTTAAGTAAAAAATTCAACATGGGATCAGAGCAGGCCTGAAAGAATCCATTTGCACAGTTCTAAGGAACTCACTGGGGAAATCAAATCCTCAGGAAGGATTTCTAACCCTTGTGCACCTTTTCCTTGAAGCAGTTTTTAGTTTCTGCAATTTTCAAAAATTAGGGTTTCTGCATAAAACCCTAGTAGGTGACATCATCTATTTTCTGAAAGACGTTGGGAAAAGTAATACCATCAAGGAAATCACCTTAGGAGGGCACATCTATCCCCTGGATCAAATTTCTAAAAATTGAAAGTTGGAAAATTCGGGTTTCCTCATAAAACCCTAGATCAAGACGTCAAGGAAGCTGCAGATTGAACTTGGAACAGATTTGATCATGGCATAATGCACTCTATAGTAAGTTCAAAATCCTTCTTTGAAACTTTTAAGTCTTGTCGTATTTTTGTCACAGGGAAAGATGACTATCAACACTAAGCTTGATGAGAAGCTTGAGGGTGTTGATAACTTCCAAGCATGGAAGTATAGAGTGATGCTCATTCTAGAAGAGCATGACCTTGAAGGATTTTTCAAGGAAGAAGTTCCAAATCCATAGGGATATGAAGCCAAGAAAAAACACAATAAGAGCTTGGTCAAGGAAAAGAGAATCAATGCAGATTCTATCAAGGATCACCTGATCCCTCATGTCTCGTATTTAACAACTCCCAAGCAGATGTTTTATGCCCTATCTCAATTCTACGAAGGGAAGAATATCAACCAGAAGATGAGCTTGAGAACACAACTCAAGAGTGTGAAGATGCAAAGTTTAGAAACTATCCAATCATACTTTAGAAGGAAGCTTACAAAGTTTAGCAGGATGTGGGAGGACTGTACTCAGGAAGAAGAGAGATTTGTAGCACGTGAAGAAAAACTAGTCGATGATGATCAAGCCTTAGAAACACATGTAGGAAAAGGAAAGAGAAAGAAGGAATCTCATTCCCACAAGAGGCCTCAAAAACCACACAAAGGCCAAAAGGACTACTCAAATCTTAGATGATTCATTTGTCAGAAGATGGGACATATTGCAAGATTTTGTTCCAAATCAAAAGATAAGGTCAGAAAAGGAAAGTATAAGAGACATCACGCTCATGCCACGTAAGATGACGAACCTGATCAAAATAGAGCTAAAGGATATGAGTCAAGTGAAGAGTATATTTTTATTTCATCTCTTACCACAACAGTCACCCATAGAAGTGACACATGACTCATTGATAATGGCACCTCCAAGCACATGACAGGGTATAAGAACTTGTTTTCAAACTCGAGTTGGAAAGATTCACCTCATAAGGTGAACTAGGAGATGACTACCAATATCCCATCAAAGGAGTAGGAGAAGCAACTTACAGATTGGATTCTGAAAAACCCATGAAGATGAAGGATGTTCTATATGTTCCTGGATTGAAGAAAAATATCCTTTCCATCTTAGCACTAGATGAGAAAGGATTCAAAGTCGCTTTCGTGGATGGTGAAGTTCTCATGTGGCCAAAAGGAAAGACTATTGACAATTTTGTAGTGATTGGTGTCCAAGAAGGAGGCCTATACAAATTGACAGGACAATCAGATTCAACACTAGTACACAATACAATAAATCCGAGTGAGTTATGGCATAGGAGATTCACTCACCTACACTACAAAGCCTTACTGATAGTAATAAATATGGTGACAGGTTTTCTAGAGATCCAACTGAACCATGAAGGAATATGCAAAGGATGTGCACAAGGAAAGAACGTGAAGAACCCATTTCCAAACAGTGACAACAAAGAAAAGGGAGCCCTGAGCATTGTGCATTCAGACGTACGTGGACCAATGTCAACAAATTCACTAAGCGAGTATGTATACTATGTCTCATTCATTGATGATTACTCACGTAGAACCTGGATTTATTTTTTGAAAAATAAAAGTGATGTATTTATCAAGTTCAAAGAATTCAAATATATTGTAGAAAATCTCTCTGAAAAGAAAACAAAGATTCTAAGGTCAGAAAACGGAGGAGAATTCACACTTGATGAATTCAAGACATTCTGCAAGGAAGTTGGGATTAAGAGGGAGCTCTCTACTCCCTACAATCCTCAACAGAATGGCATGGAAGAAAGGAAGAACAAAACAATCATGGAAGCAATGAAAGCCATGATTCATGAACAAGACTTACCTATGCATCTGTGGGAAGAAGCAACTAGGACCGTTGTATATGTGCATAACAAAAGTCCCCTCATGTACTTTGGAATAAGACACTAGAAGAGATGTTTACAGGTGAAAAGCCAGAGGTCATCCCTCTAAGAATATTTGGTTGTCTATTATATGTACATGTCCCAAAGGACAAGAGATCCAAGTTGGACCCTTCATGCAATAAGGGTATCTTTGTCGAGCAAGACATCAAAGGCATATAGAGTTTACATCCCTGGTCACCAACAGATTGAGACTAGCAGAGATGTAACCTTTGATGAAGATTGAGCCTTTAGTAGATCAAGACAGAATCATACATGTGAGGTTCATGATGAGGAACCTGAATCTCCTAGAGTTGCAGATACATATGCAGGTAATGTTATGGTACCAAAAGAACATCATGATGCAGTAGAACCACAAAAACCTGCAGAGACGACTACAAAGAAGAGAAGGCCAACTTGGGCTCGAGAAATTATATAGGATGCAAAGAAGTATGGAGCCACAGATGGATATTTTAGAGAAAGCAATAAACCGCGACCATATTCCATCTATGTAGCATTGTTGAGTGACATCTTTGATGCAGAGCCTACCTGTTATGAAGAGGATGTATAGAAGAAAGAATGGAAGGATTCCATGATTGAATAATTCCAGTCAATAATAAATAATGATGGCTGGGATGTGGTTCTGAGACCAAAAGAGAAGACAATTTTCAGTTCCAAGTGGATCTACAAGATAGATCATACTGCATATGGCAGTATAGAGAATTAAAAGGAAAGGTTTGTGGCACATGGTTTCTCCCAGAAAGAAAGAATATATTATGAGGAGACATTTTCTCCCATTGTGAGATACACTTCAATAATGACCATTCTTCCAATAGCTATAGTGATGAAATGGAAGACACATCATATGGACACGAAGACAAATTTCCTTAATGGTGTAGTAGAAGAAGAAGTGCACGTGGATCAACCACACGGTTTTGAGACACATGACAAGCATAAACATGTGTGCAGGTTAAAGAAAGCCTTGTATGGGCTGAAGCAAGCACCTAGAGCTTGGTATGGTAGAATTGATAGTTTCTTGATGAGCATGGGTTTCACCAAGAGTACAACAGATTCCAACCTTTAACTCAAGGTTGTGGACGGTGAACTTGTGATATTTCTACTATATGTGGATGATATGTTTCTAACAGGGAACGAGAAGCTTATCATTGAAAGTAAGAGGAAACTTGTTGCATAATTCGAGATGAAGGACCTAGGAATGATGCATTACTTCTTAGTTCTGGAGGTATGGAAGAGACCGGATGAGATTTTCCTTAACCAAGGAAAATATGCAGTGGAGATCCTTAAGAGGTTCAGGATATTGGATTGTAAAGCCATATCTAAACCAATGGTGGTGAACCTGAAGCTGTTGTGTGACACAACTTCAGAGACAGTGATGCCACAATATATAGACAAATGATTGGTTCATTGATGTACTCGACAAACATGAGGCCAAATATATGTTTTACGGTGAAAACATTGATTCAGTACATGGTTGAGCCTAGACATGTTCACTTGATCGTGGAAAAACATGTGATCAGTTACCTAAAGGGTACGATTGATTATGGACTCAGATATATCTCATATTGTGAGATAATACTGCAAGGCTACACAGATTCAGATTGGGCAGGTAATGTCACTGACCAGAAGAGTACATCTGGATGTTCGTTCAGTTTTGGATCAGTTGTGATATCGTGGTTCAATAGGAAGCATACTTGTGTGGCACTCAATTCTGATGAGGCAGAGTATGTAGCAACGTGTTCATCTTGTGGCGAAGTAGTGTGGCTTCAAAAGATAGTTGCGTGATTGTTTTATCTCGAGTTAGAGGTGACCTATATCCTTTGTGACAACCAAAGCTGCATAAAGTTGTCAGAGAACCCAATGTGTCATGTCAGGTCCAAGCATATCGAGATCAAGTATCATTATATCCGAGAGATGGTATTGAAGGGAGGAGTGAAAATCTAGTATGTCTCTACTGATGAGCAAGTAGGAGACATGTTGACTAAGCCTCTGTCGAGAGTGAAGTTCATGTACTTCAGAGACAAGATTGGTGTGGTCCAAAAGGACTTCCCTAGTTAGAGGGAGTGATGTGTTACATATGCGACTCCAGGTGGTAGCAACATAGTGTGGTGCAGTAACAAAAAGTTATCATGTTTAGACACTGTCTGTGGCACTAGTCAGCCTAAACTCGCACAGGGTTAGTGGATGCAGATCCTTTGGGGAGGGTGTGTGTTCCTAGCTTCAGGAAGTGTAAATCATGGATCCTTCTGGGAGGGTGTATTTGCTAGATAGTTGGAGGGCCAACCTGTGTGGTTGGAGGTGATTCCTATTCTGGTGCTAGATGGGTAGTGTGTGTGCACTACATCGCCGAACCCTTGTGGTTGGATGCCTGGTCTATGTAGGACAAGATTCCTGGTGTGCCAACCAGAAGGACTAGCCTAGGGCTAGTGGTCAGACTCTGTGTGAGTCAGATGGTGCCTAATGAGAGCTAGATTCCCAACACCGTGTGAGTTGGAAGAAAGTACCTCCATGACTGTTGAGCCCACTGATGAGATGATGATGTTATATTATATGCATATTGTATACTTACAAAACTTCTCATGATGTATAGATTTTTGGAAAGACAAAAATACAATGGTCAAGTGTACATAAGTGCAGAAGCAGTGATGATGATCGTGCCAGAAGAATACCTTCCTAACTAAGAGGGAGTGTTAAAGTTTTGAGTAGTAGTGGAAGATATTATTATTGTATCATGTCGGCCCTATTGAGCCATTGTAAAGTTTCAAATGTAAATTATAAATTTGTATTTTTCAAGTCGGCCCTATTGCGCCATTATGAAAAGGTCAACTGTAATTTATAAAGTGTATTTTGTAAAGTCAACCCTATTGTGCCTTAGTAAATTGTCAAGTCAGCCCATACCTAATATAGATTTCCCCAACTAGTATTTATAAGAGTCCTAGCACCTCATTTGGAGAACACACATCAAGCTTTCTATCTCAAGATAAAAGTGCACAAGTCTTAGAGGGAGACACAACTTCAACAAGGAGGTGTTTCATGAAGGTTTTGGTCTATTTGCTAAAGTCTATCTTGGTCAAGTGGTGCGCTACTCTGTTATGGTTAGGGTTTGTGGAGGATCTTCTGCTTTGTGAGATATCTCTTAAAAAGATACATTGTTCTTGTTATCGAATCTATACTGAAGAAGTTTTGCTGGGTTTTCTTCCCCAAGGGGGTTTCCCAGGGTAAATATTGTGTATGTTGTGGATGTTATTCTTTCAATGATTCTCTTGTATGCAGTTATTGTAATAATTGTTGAAAGTTAAAGAACACCAATTCAGTTAACTGCTAAAGTACAAAATTCAACAGTTTCTACCTTTGTAAGTTGTGGCAACCTTAGATTGCGAAGATTAATTCTTATTTTTCTTTGAAGTTGTTTCATATGTCATTAGTGCATATGTTAGTATAGGTTTTATAATAGGATTTGATCCGGGATATATGATGCCTACATCTCATAATTTTACGAATCCCATATTGACAATTAAATGTAATAGGATTTAGACATATAAATCGCCTAGAAATACCCTTGGTGTGACGTTTTACGCCATTTCCACCATTTCCAACATTCAAGATCCAGATAGAGGACATTATAACGAAGTTTGGCCAAATTATTAATAATGCCATGCAAGGAGAAATAATGTTCCATTTGAGTGACCCAGTCTGTGGGATATGAGCCATCAAATTTGTTCACCTCAACTCTCGGAAGATGCAATTTATGATGAGGGTGATTGGAATTAAAGGCTTGGAAATGGGAAGAGCCAACATCTTCATGGTAGGAAGGTTGGTCAAAGGAGTTAGGGCCTTGGAATTGACTCATGAAATGATGCATCTTGGTAGAGAGGGATTCTATGGACTGTTACACACCTCACATATCATGTTTGAGGGTAGCAATATTGGAGTTCATGGTAACATTATTGGAATTAATGTCTTGGATGTGATGCTTGTTCTATTCATTTTTGGTGATCAAGTTGGTGATTTCTTGGTTGCGGGTTAGAGCCATTTGGGAATAAGTTGAAAGTGGGAAGGTGGGTTCGCACAGAAAAAAGGTTATAGGTGAGGGGTACCACGACAGGTGGGGAGAAGAGAGGAATCCAATGGGATAGGAGAAAAATAAGGGTGTTGGGAATGGTGGGTGGTTCCATTGAAAAAATGGATTAGAAGTGATAGGTACCACGACGATCAAGGTGAAGAGAGGAATCCAATGGGATAGTTCTTGAATAAGGGTGTTAGTGGGATCACTAAACCTTTTCTTTTTTTTACTCCCACAAAGTTATACTTTGGCTTGAAGAATACCACAGGGATGGAATGCCCAAATTGTTAACAGAGAAAATTGTGTAGGAATTTTGCAACCTGGATGCAGGAGGCAGGGTTGCGTTGCAAAAGTTCCCCTCTATTTCTATTATGTTTTGTTTTGTTCCCAAGGGTTATGGTTTTTAGGGTTCCTACATACAAGGGATTTTCCTGTGCTATATCTCTTTGATATACGTGTGGGGTCTAACAATAGTACTGGACCCAATATCTCAAGGCACCAACTAAGGAGGCTCGACCATACCCTTATCCGTACTACCTGATTACCCATGTACTAGAGAGTAGTATTCCCGAGTGTTGTTCTTGATGCCACTATAGCAATCAGGTAGCCGATAGGCTGAACTAAGGTTGGTTTTAGGAGACCTAGGGGACTCCCTGTATACATGAAGGTATGTGGGAGTGATGGCCATGTACAAGTGTTGTATAATGGTGTACTACTCGAAGGGGTACCAACATGGGTTACAAAGGTTTACAAAAAGGTGAAACATTTGTTTTTGAGTAACCCATGAAATCATCTGTATTTCCTTCGTGTAGTCTTCCCCAACCACAGTTTTACCTATCAAATGATAGATCATGTGCTTTAAATACGTCGACAATACACATCTCTCCCCGGAAAAAAAAAATGTCCCAAAAATTTATGTAGAGGAAAGTGATTTGATACCACTTGTAAGGTACCAAATGTATTATAATAAGTAGAAACACAAATATTACGATAAATACCAATAGAACAACAAAACATAGAGAACAACAACACCAACAATGATACCTTTATTGATAGAAAACGAAGTTAACTCGCTTCTTCAAGAGGGAAACCTCTAATAGAGTAGAGCTCTATTACAATAATTCTCAAGATAAGACTTTCCCATGCCTTCTACTCCTATTTATTCTAATTCTATCTTCAAAAGAACATTCTAGAGGAAGATCTTTCTAGAAGTGAAAACTTCTATTAAGTCTTCTTATATTAGACTTGTTCACATTATTATATAGGCCTTATTTACTAATGTCGGCCTTTATTACATAGAAAACATATTATTCTACCTACATGAGTGGTTAGGGAGGTTAGGTCCCTAACAATTTCATTTCACGATAGACTGTAAACATTACATACATTGGATACATTTTAATTCTCACTCTTTTCTTAAAACTGGATGAAACAAATCTCAATCTATTTCCCCTGCCAACAATGGAGTTATCATCATCTTCTTTTGCAAGATATGAATATGGAAATGGAAATGGAAATTTAGTTTGTTGTAAGAATGAGGTTTCTCGTCATGTGAATTTGAATGTTGCTAGGAAATTAAAAAAATCTTCTTCGTGTTCCAGAAGAGGAAAGTGAGAGAGAAAGAGCTCAAGCGAGAGGAATATTTGAGTAATAATTTTTCATGGTGATTTTAAGAAAGCCTCATGTTATTAAGGATTCCAGGGTGACACCACACATTTTTTCTTTGATCTCACATGGAGTTTTTTTGTGCAGAATACAATGCCACCTCATTGATACTTAACTGCAATGGGAAGAGAATTTGGACATGAAGATTTTTATGATATCAATGGCATGAGGAGGAGAAGGAATGTCTCATGTCCCATTTATTGGATGTTCATAGAGTGGGATCCCACTCTATTTCATTTCTATGTACATGATCCTATCCGATGTGGATTTAGGGGACCCTCTCCAACTGAGCCAATGTAAGGGCCAATGAGGAGACACGTGAAGAAAGATAAGTTGTAAGAATTGCATAGATGAGTAGGGTGAAAAATCCCGTGTTTGCAATGTTGGACCATAATGAGATTGAGTGGCTTACGATATGTGATATTATGTGTCAGCAATGGTTTAAGTTATTGGCATTCTATTGCTGACATGAGTTATCTGCATTGGCTATGGTACTTGTGTCTTTATTAGTTTTGGACTTTAGAAAAGGGTGAATTTGGCCCAAAAGCCTAAGTTTTAATAATTTCCAAACAACTTCAAAATGGGATCATCTTAGTTTACGAAAGAAACATAAGGGATCATTATCGACGTGACCTCCACATTCAAAATTCCCTGTTCCATATATTGTGTTTAGATATTCAAGGCATGGACTTAAAAAAAATTGTAATGCTCACATTAAGAGAGAAGCCATCCTATTAGCGTTTGCTAAGTTTCAACCAGATATTTATTAATTATTAATCTATCATTAGTCTCTAATATGAAATGACCATCATTATCAATCAAGTAATTTGAAACACTTCTTTTAAAGTTTTTTGAATATATAAATAAAATTTTAATGTTAACTATGTATTTACTTACCTTTCACAAGGTTCAATAAATCAAAATTGATTTCAGCATCATAGTCGTATCTTACATTTGATTATATAATTTCATGAAAACAAAATATTATTTTATAACTTTTTAATCCATGAATGCAAATATTATTATCATCATCGACATCTTCATTATTGTATTTAAAATAAAATTCATACCTTAAAGATTATACATTTAATTATAGAATTGATCCTATAATATATATAATTTAAACTATTTCTTTTCAAAATGTACAAACTTTTCACCCATTTGAGAGTTATTGTAAGAGGTTATCATCAAAATAGTGAAACGACTTCAAATAAGATCATTTTAATTGCAATATTTTTATGATTCTAATTAACAACATTAATATGAAAACTTCCCTCACATTACATCATCATTCCCATTCTGCTGCTTAGGGGGTATGCTAGTATAGCATATGTTAAGTAATGGATTGAAACTTATATCAAACGATAAATCCATGCCTTTGCATGCAAATTACATTTCCCTGGCTCAAGACTTTTTATGAACACTTTGCATGAAAACTACATTTCCTTGACTTGGTTATTTCTTCAAACACTCGAATACAACCCTCTACTTTAGTACAAAGAGTTTTACAAACTCTTTGTATGAAAACTTCATGCCTTTCATATAGGCATTTTTACAAACACTTTGCAAGAAAATTGCATAGGCTAAATATTCAAGAGATTTCATGAGCTCGCTAATGGTAAAATATACCAAAATGATATAAAAAAAGTAAGTAACTTTTAAGTAAACCCTTGTGGTTTCCATAATCTTGTTTGAAATCCCTTTGAAAAGATGTAATTTTCATTGCACAAAACTAACAAACATGTATGATAATACATAGAAAAACATGAAATAAAAACCTAGAAAAGACAAATGAAGAGAAACTCAAATATAAAACAAGCAGTCATTTAAAACATTAAATTCTTATCTATGAGTACAAAAAAGGTTACGGGATCATGTTTTTAAACCTATTTATTTTCTATAAAAGATATTGCTCGAGGGTTTTTCTTGCAATGACATTTTTATGGGTTTAATTGAAAATATATTTTTTAAAGGTTTCAAGTTTTTTCGAGGGGGATGGAAGGCCATGGGAAAGAAAAAAATTCTTATCCATTTCATAGTGGTAACGGGTTCCCCAAGAGGAGGGGGTGAAACCTTTAAAAAAAAATAGAAACCATCATATGAACAAACCTGCCCATTTAAATATAAAATCCACCTTCCCCACTATAAGAAATATAAAATAAAGGGTTATTGTTATGAAACTTAACAATAACAAAGTTACAAGTAAAATAAGAATATGGTTAGCAATATAAATTGTGATCTAGAGAAGAGGCCATTTGTAAGGATTTTTCCCACAGATGGAAATAAGCATCCCTACTCGATCGATTAAGCTAGGTGCAAAAGGTTGTGGTAATAGGTTGCAAAGCTAGACGATGCTTGCCTAATCATTGGATGCAGTGGTGAACCATCCTAAGATACCTTTACGTGATATTGGGATGAATTGGGTGGACAAGACAAAGGTGAGGACCC
Organism: Picea sitchensis; assembly: GCA_010110895.2. Classification (NCBI taxonomy): domain Eukaryota; kingdom Viridiplantae; phylum Streptophyta; class Pinopsida; order Pinales; family Pinaceae; genus Picea; species Picea sitchensis. The sequence goes on from SNQJ01S0135696.1 coordinate 13,583, forward strand.
AAAGGGTTGAGCGTTCCATGGTTGGTAGACAAATTGAACATTGGGTCCACCTTGGATGTGGAGTGGCTTGTAAAGCACCTTAGAAGAAGGAAAATGCAAGAAATAATCCATTATATAAAGAGGGTGCATCCTTTGTGCAAAGTCATTGAAGAAGAAGGAATCATTCATACAAGGTTGAACGAGTAGGTCTGTGGTTTTGCAAATTTTAGGGTTAGCACAAAATACTACTTGGGCATTGGAAGAGTGAATTTTTGAAGAGACATGACTTGTAGGAGGTAGGCTTGTAGATACTTTAGGGTTTGGATTGACATGTGTCATAGACAATGTGCCTTGGATAATTTTGGTCTACAAAAGAGCTGCAAGGAGTTGGTCATGCCCCCTTGTTGTATCTTTTTAGCATTCTTTATATCAATAAAGTTAAGGTATCCGCCTTGGGTGTCACCCGTATATTTGTATTGTGGTCTCTTTGTGATTGTTGGTTTTTACTTTGCCTTGCATTATTTTGAATGGCTAAATATTGATGAAAATTAACTAAGTGTAAAAGTAATATTGGGATGCTCTAAGGCTACAAATGGACGTGTGTCGATTGTTATAGAACTTGGTTACACATCTAACAAAACTTTAGTTTAAGGGGTAGTTATGGGAAAACCTAGGCATATTTTGGTTGTATTAGGTGTAGGTTGGTCAAGCCCTTGTGGTCAAGTCAAGGTAGTGTTGCACGACCAGGGATGACGAAACACAAATTTTGGGCAAGACTTTTAGGTCCATGACAAGTGGTATTAGATATTACTCTTCACCCTCTTTATACAAGGAAGTTGGTATCACCTCAAATATTTCCAAGAGCTTTCAAATGGTGTATCATGTGCCTAAAACATAGTGCATACATGAAAGTTACGCCCCTGGAAAGCTACAGATTTGGAGGACGATAAATGTGACTACCTTAACAATAATACATGACAAATTAATCTTGAAGAGAAAATGTGTATAATATATATTGCATTACTTATCATACTTCTAAGATAACAAATCGAATAATCATTTATCTTTAACAGACTAATAAATATAACATATGTTAAGTAATGGATTGGAACTTGTATCAAACTACAAATCCATGCCTTTGTTGAGAAATTTTTACAAACACTTTGCATGCAAATTACATTTCCTTGGCTCAAGAATTTTTACAAACACTTTGTATGCAAAGTACATTTCTTTGGATCGATTATTTCTGCAAACACAAAATTACAATTCTCATGCTTTTAGTACAAGGATTTTTACAAACACTTTGCATGAAAATTGCATAGGCCAAATATTCAAGAGATTTCATGAGCTTTCTAATGGTAAAATATACCAAAATGAGAAAAAAAAAGTACCTTTTAAGTGAACCCTTGTGGTTTCCATAATATTTCTTGAAACCCCTTTGAAAAATTGTAATTTTCACTACACAAAACTAACAAACATGTATGAGAATACATGAAAAAACATGAAATAAAAACCTAAAACCGACAAATGAAGAGAAACTAAAATATAAAATAAACATTCATTTAAAACACAAAACTCTTATCTATCTGTGAAAAAAGGTTACATGATAGTGTTTTTAACCCTCTTTGTTTTCTATAAAAGCTATTGCTTGAGGGTTTTTCTAGCAATGGATTTTTTATGGGTTTTTTTGAAAATGTTTTTTAAGGGTTTTAAGTTTTTTCAAGGGGGAGGGAAGGCCATGGGAAAGGAATTTGTTTCTATCCACTTCATAGGAGTTCCCCAATAAGAGGGGTGAATCCTTTCACAAAAATTGGAGACCATCATATGAACAAGCCTGCCCATTTAAATATAAAATCAAACTTCCCCACTATAAGAAATAGAAAATAAAGGGTTATTCCCATGAAACTTAACAATAACAAAACAAATAAAGGAGGAAAATGGTTATCAATTGAAACCATGATATAGAGAAGAGGCCATTTGTAAGGCCTTTTCCCATGGATGACAATAGGCACCCTTGCTCGATTGGTTTGAAGAAGGTGCAAAAGGTTATGGTAGTAGGTTACAAGGATATACAATGCTTTCCTGATCATTGGATGGAGTGGGGAACTATTCTAAGTTTCCTTTATGCGATATTGGGATGAATTGGGTGCACAAGTTAGAGGTGTAGACCAAAAGGGTTGAGTGTTCCATGTTTGGTAGACAAATTGCACATTAGGTCCACCTTGGATGTGGAATAGATTGAAATGCACCTTAGAAGAAGAGAAATGCAAGAAATAATACATTGTGTAAGGATGACATATCCTTTGTACAAAGTCATTGAAGAATAAGGAGTCATTCATACAAGGGTTAACAAGTAGGTTCGTGGTTGTGAAAATTTTAGGGTTAGCGTAATAAACTACTTGGGTGTTGGCTGAGTGAATTGTTGAAGAGACAAGACTTGTAGGAGGCAGGCTTGTAGATGCTTTAGGGGTTGGATTGACAAGTTTTATAGGCGATTTGCCTTAGATAATTGTGGTCTATAAAAGAGCCACAAACAATTAGTCACACTCCCTTGTTGTATCTTTGTAACATTCTTCATATCAATATAGTTAATGCATCTACCTTGGGTGTCGCACATATATTTTTTTTGTGGTCTCTTTGTGATTGTTGGATGTTATTGTGTCTTGCATTATTTTGAATGGCTAAGTATTGATGGAAATTGTCTAAGTGTGAAAGTACTATTGGGAGCTTTAAGGATACAATTGGATGTGTGCCTATTGTTAGAGAACTTGGTTACACATTTAACAAAATTGTAGCTTAAGGGGTAGTTATGAACAAACTTTAAGTGGAGATGCATAGGTTTCTTGTAGTAGGAACAAGTTGGTCAAGCCCTTGTGGCCATAGCAAGGTAGTGTTGCATGATAAAGGATGAAAAAATAAAATATTTGGGAAATATTCTTAGGTCCATGATAGGTGGTATCATTGCTTACTTTTCACCCTCTTTTTGTAGAAAATGTTATTATTAGAGTACAAATTCTACATGAAGTTGGTTTTAGAATCTTGTTGTACACTCTTCACCATGTTCTATAAGGAAGCAGTTAGTTGGGAGAGTGGTATGACCTGTTTGAAACAACTTAGTGATCATTTTTGGGAAAATAAGTTGAATGGGAGGGTAGGTCATTCATGGAGGCAAGACTTAGCAACACAAGTGTTGGAACAACCTTTCTTCCAACATCCATTTGGAATAGTGCCAACAGACGGTGTAGATCGAACAAAGGTGGAGGATGATTGCACAAATTTATTGTTGTTGGCCATGGTCATTTCAAGAGAAACCTAGCCGAGTGTCCCACCATGTTTTAAGGTGAACTTCAATGGAGTAAAGTTGCACCTAGTAGTCATGGAGGATGCACTTCAGACCATCTTGGGTTTAAGATCAATTGAGCTTGTAAAATATCCCATAGACATTTTGAATATGACATTGTATGGTACCTATGGTACAATTGACGTTTGAATTTGTTAGGAAATAAACGGAAACCTCACGAGGATATGCATACCCCTATGTTTTTAAAGAGGTGGTACTCCTCTTTGGATAAAATATATATCTTGAATATCTTGGATTAGGAGAATGCTAAAGCAACAAACTAGATCTTTATTACTTGAATTTATCTAATAAAAATGGTTCTTCAATAACCTGATCTGATATTTATGTGAAACAATAAGTCTTTAAACAATAGAAAATATTGAAGGAGGGATTCAACATCATAATTTCTTTGTGATCAACATCACATGCACAATCTTCTTAATCACATATAAATGCATCCATATCTTCTTCAAGAGAAATATGAGAGAATAATTTGATTATCTCAAATAATTTTGAAAGAGTATTACTATAAAGATCAAAAGAGATTTTGATAGATCAATTTCAAATATCTCATACTTAAGGCTCAAAGTTACAAGATACAATTGAAACCAACCCCGAAGTAATTCTTTGTGGAGTTTTATTCATAAAATATGTTCTTTATTACAAAATCTCTGACAGTCATGTATGTGGCTGTAAATAATTCATGATCATATAAAAAAAGTCTTTTGAAGAATACAAGAAGAATACTCAAGATCTCATCCTTGTGCCCAATCCAGAGATTCAAGCATAAAGCTATGAGAAATGGTGTAGAAGAAGAGAAAGAGTGGAGAAGATGGAGATCTCTCTTAATTGATCAGAAGCTTGGATATATATTCATGGATGTATCATCTTCTTCCTCTGATATTCTACCCTTCCCCTTTGATAATTATGATTGTGGAACCCTTGATGGATCCTTTCTTCTCTTTAAAAATCAAATTTTCTAACTAGAGTAGTTAGGGTTTTTCTTTTCTTTAATATCCTATACACTTTTATTATTGAAGTGTTTTATTTAATTAATGCCTCATCAAGTGTTTTTTTAATGATTTCTCATCATTATCATTCATATCTTTAAAATGGGTCCCTTTCCTTTTTTAATAAAAGTTTTTAAATAAACTTTCATTTTTCAAAATTTAATTAATTGTGCCTTAAAAGAGGAGGAATGTATTTTAATTTTATGGAAGTGATAGTCAACTTTTCAACCATGGAAATCACTTCAGATGTGATATTCATCATCTTATATTTCCAACTATATCAAGTTTTCCCAAATCCGTCGCCAAGATCTCAAGATATGAGCTCGTGAAGTTGAGTTGTCATGTAGGCCCATTAAAAATGAAGCTGACTGATATTTCAATTTCTGGGGAAAATGTAGCCACTTTCATCCCTTCTAATATATACCATTATCTTCTTCATCAAAATAAATTTCCAACGGTATGAAATTTGTGCAGTTCCGACACCCAAAGCTCAAGTTATGGATTCTAGAAGTTTTTGACTCGGGGATCGTTGATTAAGTGTCTTGGGAAAATGTGGGCCCTTGATTTGTGGTTCATACTACCTCTTGAAATTTAAACTTTTCTTCATAAATATTATCCCACATGCATGGGAATATGAAATTATTAGTGGTATATAATGTTGAGTGTAACATACACTTGACAAGAAAAAAAGAAGAAGAAGTCATGGAATTAATTTGACCTCCCTTAGAAAATCAATTAAATAATAATATTTTAGACAACCAATCAACCTCCACCTCATGATTGGCCACTGATGAGCCAACCATTCAGAATTCACCACATGTCATCAATTGATAATTCACCATCAACTACCATACTTCACAAGTTAATTGGTTGCAACATGTCTCCAATAAGAATCTGCCACATGTCATCCTCCATGAGTTTCCATGTGTCATTACATGAGTGGATGTTGGATTTGTCTTCCTCCATGAGTTTCCATGTGTCATTACATGAGTGGATGTTGGATTTTTATTCCTCCATGAGTTTCCATGTGTCATTACATGAGTGGATGTTGGATTTTCCATGAGTCATTACATGAGTGGATGTTGTATTTTCCATGTGTAATAATCTTATTGGATACCATGTGGCATTCCTCCACATGATTCAATTTGGCAACATTCACATGTTTCCACTTGTCATTTATTCACAGGTTTTCATGTGGAATAATGTTATGGGTTAGGATTTTAAACAATTTTAAAAAAGTTAAGTATAAGGTTTAAAAGGGGAAGTGAAGGAGAGTGTAGGATAGAGGGTAAGTGAGGGGGACGATAATTTGTAGATTTCGGAAGTG
>SNQJ01S0135698.1:0-25627 GCA_010110895.2 Picea sitchensis
CAATTTGTCTCTTGACCTCATGCCCGACCATCCTAAAAAGTCCAATCAAGTCCTTGTTCAAAATCAATGAAGTTCGTTGCCTGATCATCGAGATCCTCTTGTATTTTCTCGACGAGCCATCGAAGACCTCTAGGTAGTGAATTCATAAAGTCACATTGTGCTCCTACCCGAGTTTTGAATATTTTAAAGTTGTTGCTTGAGCTCTGAAGACCTCATCTCCAGCGATCGGGCGTTATTGGCTTCTTGAAGATGGATACTATACTTGTATATCTTTGATTTTGAGATGTAGATCTGTTGTGTATTGATCGCGGCGACACTTTATATAGTTATATGACATAGATCTGCGGTGTATTTGATTGGCAGCCATGATTTATTTCATCTCGATCATGGGTATGCCCACCTCGGAGAGACAATTGTTATTTTTGCAAATGGCACCTCTCGAACTCTGGTCCCGGACTCACTCGTTTCGTACATTGGTGAAGATTTGTAATGTATTTCGGCCATCAGATGCTCCTCTGACCTCACACATTAGGGGGCATCTGTTATAACCCTAAATTGCTTTACATATGCATACCTGGCCTTTGGCCCTCTTACTTGTTATTTTTTCCAAGCCATCACTAAGTTGCTCTTCTTAAAAACCCTATTTTTGAAAATGTACGCGCTCTGCACCATTACTGTCCATGTGTGTACGCTTGTTGCACCACTACAACCCATGTATGTATGCTAGTTGCACCACTACAGCCTGCGTATACTCGCAAAAGTTGCAAAAAATAAAAAGTTGCAAGGAATTCATTGAGATTACGGGCTATTGGGTAGTTTCCCCACTGATCCACCACCTATAGCATGTCACCCAAATGAATAACCATCATTTTGTCATATAAAAAGAGGTTTTGGGGTCTCATTCCACATCCAGACATAAGAACAGTGAAACTCTGCCCGTTTCACATCCCCTCCTTGCCCCAAGAAATTGCAGCCATCTTGTGAGAATTGCCTCAGAATTCCTTAATTTGCCCTTTTTCCTCCATCATAAACCCATTTCATTTCCCTAGAGGGAGGTTGAGAGGAGAAAGATACCTGGCGGCGCACTTGGAGCTTGGTGAAGAGGATCCCAGACCAGGTTCGTGGAGTAGTAGTCGACCTTGTTGTAAGTGATCATTATATTATCAATAAAAGAAGTACTTTTCCTGTCTCAAATTATGGAGTGTTGAATGTTTCCATTTGATTTATGTTTTTATTCTAACGTCTAACCCTTATTGATATATGAAATGCATGTTTGTAGTTTTTTGTTTATCTGTTTGTGAATGCAGGTCAGCCTTCAGAGGAGGCTTGCAATCAGTGAAGGTATCAAGCGTGAGAGGATCGTCACCGGATGCGGAGTAAAGGTACAGTTACCTAATCCTTCTCATTTTTCTTTTTCATGTATGAGTCTGGGATATGTTTGGGGTAGTTAGAGAAGTAGGAGACTTTTAAACGGTTATTGATCTACCTACATTGTAAACCCTAGTGTATCCATAGGGGGGTCTTCCCTGCTAGCATCTTCGTACACCCTTTTGAGTAAAGAATAACCATTAAAATCAACCAACGCGCTAATAAAATCAATCAGACATTTTTTTATTTACAACACACCAATAGTAGTCTAAGCATAGGGCCTTTGCATTAGGGTGAAGTGAGTTAATTATCCAAGGCTACTAAACAAGGTTGTAGAACAATAAAGACTGACAAAATCCAATTGTCGTATAGGCATGGTTGGGAACCCCCTCTAACATAGGGGATAAACATGAGGTCACATGTGGAAGAGCAGCAGAGATTACCCCTCCAAAGATTAATCAATCGTAGTTGAAAGAGTGTATATTGGGGGGTTTTCTTGAGTGTTACCATTTCATTTGGTCTTGGTGCTTCGTGAATCTAAAATTCGTTTGAGTTCCTTAGGAGTATAACTAGTCCACTTGTTTTCAGTCCTCTAGAAGAGCTTCGGACTTTGTTATTCTTCTCATACGTTCGGTCCCGACTGTTGACTGTACCCCCTAGAGGTTGACTGCGAGTTGGTAAACCTAGTAACCTTTCCTAGGTATCTACAGAGGTGACTGTGGGGGGTTTCCCATGTACCTGGCACAGACGTCGTATCACACTTTCAGTACCCTTGGCAGGTGATCCTGCAAAGTGAGGGTTGCCTACACTGAGAAGGGTTGTTATGTGGAGTTTGGGGTAATTGTTTCTCATTTCTTCATTGACGGCCTCATCTCCTGTCTCTAGAAGATACTTACTTCTTTTTTTCCCTATCACAAGGGATTTTTTTGCCTGCTCTCATCGTATAGGGACTTTGGTAGTGTGTGCTTTTTTATTTAGCAACCTTGGGTTAAGTATGTGTCTATGGCAACATTTATCGGGACTACCAACCAAGGAACCCCTTTTCACAGGGAACCTTTGTTTTTCCTTGTTTTGGAAAGTTGGTCCTCCCTATATTGCTACATTGAATCTTCCTGGATTCACCATAGGGTTACCGACATGGTGGTTTTCCACTCTGGTTATCCCAAATGTTCATAGTTCTTTGAATGCAATCCCTCCACCCCAAGAACATCAACCTTGTGTTGACCCTTTTCCTTCTTCACTTGTTGCATCTTCTTCCCTTTCTTCTTCTTCACCTAGTGAAAGTATTAATGCTAGTAACCAGGAGGCTCAAAATAAGAAGAAAAGGAAGAACAAGAAGAAGAAAAATAAACAACAGGGAAATCAACCAGCCATTGATAATGATGTTGGGAATGTTGATGATATTGACAAGTCTACCAACACACATCGCAAGCCAAAATTCCCATGCATTCTTTGTAAGGGTGACCACCTTCTTAAATATTTCACTGGTATTCCCAAGGTTTTAGAAGTGTGTTCTTAGGGTTCTCAACAACCCATGTTTCCAACCACTGTAGGTCATGTTGGTGACAACCCATCAACCAATAATCATCAGTTTGGGGGCAAAAATGGTCAAGTCAAGATCCCTTGCTGGTTATGCGAGGAAATGCACCACACTTACCTTTTCCCTCGCATGGATGAAGCTTTGAAATTGTTGGAAGACATTGTTGTTTCCAAAAAACAACCTCCAACTGCTTCCCATGAACCTTCTCCCATCCAACCATTGGTTGATGAAGTGTTCGGTATGATTCCATCATCGATTGATCCTGCTCTCCCCTTGGAGAGTGAAGTTAATAAAGTGGTCGGTCCAATGCAATCCTCGATCGATCCCACTCTTCCCTTAGAGAGTGAAGTGGATACCACCCAGGTCTTTCTTGCACTTCAGATTCCTCCAAACAAGTGGGCATTTCATCTATTGCAACAGAACCCCCTCCAAATATTAAGGTCATTTCATTTTATTGGAATAGTCTTACAGAGCCTTTCCTTCCTTCCCACCTACCTTTCCAAATTATCATACAGGTTTGTGATAAGATCACGGTACATGGCACTATTATTGATGAAGGTAATTCTGATAGCATTCTATCCTAAACTGCTTGGAAAGCTATGGGTTCCCCTCAGCTTGTGTCAATGACCCATCATCTGTGGGATTTTAATAGAAGACCTAGAGATCCTTTCTCAACTGCCCGTCACCTTAGGAGGGAAAACTATATGTATTGAAGTTATGATAGTCCACAGCCCCTTGGACTTTAATTTTCTCCTTGGGATGGACTATGTTTACACTATGAAAGGTGTCGAGTCCACACTCTTTCAAGTGATACATTTCCCTCATATTGGAAACATTGTGACCATTGACCAGCTTTCATTCGTTGGTCTTGATCTGACTGTTAAATATTTGACTCCCCTGAATGTTCCTTATATGAAAATGATATCCCACACACCATAGGTTAATTATGTGGCATCATGTCGCATGCGTTCAAATCCATATGAGAAGGAGCCTCTCTCTATATGCTCGTCTTCTTTAGACTTAGATCTAGTAGTTGACATGGTGAACCTCTCAATAGGGGATTTGGAGCCCGTTCTTCCCCTCGTTACCTCTACTGAGTCCCTTAACGTGTATTCCTTCTTGAGCGTTGTTCTTTCGTATGATGAAGACCTCTTGGAAGCCATGGTCAAGGGTTTTGAGAAAAGTTCTCGTTTTTGTGTCAAGATCGTTAAAAAATGAAACATAGGATTTCGAACAAAGTTCTTGTTTCTATGTCAAGATCGTTAAAAGATGAAACAGAGGATTACGAGCATAGTTATTTTCCTGTGTCAAGCTCGTTAAAAAATGAAACAGACGGTCATGAGCATAGTTCCCTTTCTGTGTCAAGCTCATTAAAAAATGAAATGGACACCCATGCGCATGGTTCATTGTCTGTCGATTGTGCTGGGGGAAAGTACCAACCTCTGGACATCATGTTGGGAAGAAAACCTGCTAATGGGTATCACTTCAAGCAAAATTTTACTTTATGTTTCAAGCTCATATAAAAATGAAATGGACACCCCAAGCATAGTTTTTCTTTGTTTCAAGATTATGTAAAAATGAAACATGCCCCAAGCATAGTTTTTCTCTGTTTCAAGCTTGTGTAAAAATGAAACCTACCCGAAGCATAGCTTTTCTCTGTTTCAAGCTTGTGTAAAAATGAAACCTACCCCGAGCATTGTTTCATTCTCTCTTGAAAGCTCTTTAAAAAATGAAACAGAAAACCATGATCTTAGTCTTTGTTCTTTCTCGTGCTCGTAAATACATGAGAATAGGTTACCGAGCACATTTTTATCACTTTTTTGAGCTCGTAAAAATATATGAAAAAGGAACTCTTTGGAGTACAATCAAGCATATTTTCATCACTTTTTGGGCTCGTAAAAACTATATGAAAAAGGAACTCTTTGGAGTCTTTGTTAAGCTCTTTTCAGACTCCCTAAACATGAAAAGATTGTTGAGTGAGCTTGTTTCCTTTCACACTCATTAAAAGGTTTGAAAGGGCATCTATTTGGTATAATTTTAACCCTTTTTTGGACTGGATAGACTAATTATGAAAAAGGAACACTCTAGTCAACCTCGACTAGAAGAGTTCTCCCTTGTATTGTTTTACACTTTTTTTGGGCTTGGGGCACTAAATTTACAAAAAATAAAACCCTTGGAGTCGTCTTTAAGATCTTTTTAGACCCTCTAAACATGAAAATACCACCGAGCTTTCCTTCTTTGGGCTCATGAAATTATGCATTGAAGGACCCGTATGGGACCGAACCCCTTCTTATTCTAGTTCATTAAACATGCGACAAGGGATTCATCGAAGATGTACTACACCGAGCATATGTTATCCTCCTCAAGCTCGTTAAAAAACAAATAGGTACTCGCCAAGGATGGAAGGGGAAAAATTGAAGGAAGTGGGTCAAGTTTTGGAAAGCATTATGGTAGTTGTTTGTTGTCGCCCTTGAACATGGCACATGTTTGCGTCTCATCTTACAGTTGGGTAATCTACTTGTATCTGAGTCATACCAATTATATGTGTCATTATACTTTTTCGTTCCAGTCAAAGAGTTCTTTGATTATCATCACATTATGCTCTTACTACTCGTCGAGTCAATTCTACCAAGTCATTTGTTGTGCCTCGCAATGTTCAAGGGAAGTTTCACTTCAAACCAACCACTTTGCAGTATTACCAACTTTCATCCTTGTGTCATTCCATGCTCATTTGATCTATCATCTTACATCACTTTCATGTGTTAGTTACACATCGATGATGGGGTAAACATCATGGCCCTCCTTTGACGAGTCTTTTCTTGTCGACTCCAACACATTATCCTAGAATTATACTTAGAAACCAGTTAGTACCTTGGAGCTTGCATGCCTCATTGGTAGGTTTCCTCACTTTCGACGATAGTTTTACATCATTTCCCTTTGATCGAATGATTCCATGAATGTTCGACTTCAAGTCATTTATTCACATTCGTTGGAATGTACTACGGTATCTTGGGAGTCATTTTTATCATTCGTGATTTCCCTTGCACTTGTTAACAATATACATCAATGACCAATAATCAAGTGGTTTCTACCATGTTCGACATTAGGACATATATTCACATGGGTAGAATAGTATTGTTTTGGGATCGAGAGATCATTGGAGATCATTTGAGTATGCAGTATATTTCAGTATAACCACCATATTGGCAATCTCACTTATGTGTATGTTGTCACATAGATCCACTTTGTATTGGTATGTGGCTATGTTTTTGTCATATCGTAGCTCCATTGTGTATTCTTTCGTGGCTACAATCAGATCATGTCATGGAGGTATGGATCCACATTGTATCTTTGGTGGCCATACCCTTAGTCAATATTTTCATGGATCCATAGTGTATTGGTTGGCGACCATGCTTTGAGGCAATTTATTTCGAGCATAAGTATTCCTGCCTCGGGGATGATACATATATACTATTTGATGTTTGTTTGTAGCTTACGTCGAAATATCCTACTCTAGCGCCCTTGTATTAATATTTTTTTAAAGTGTTTCAGCCATCATCTTCTCCTCTGACCTCACACTTTAGGGGGCATCTATTACACACCTAAATGCCACACCACCAAATGTCGCACTTAAGTGTCGTAAGTGTCGTATGCAACTTACTTAGTGTTGCATGCAATTTATCAAGTGTCGTATGCACCTTATTAAGTGGTGTGTGCATTTTTTTACGTGTCACAACTTTGACACCATAGAAGAACAATTGTCATAATCCCTAGTCATTGTGGAGGAGAGAAACTCATCATGAGAAGGTCAAAACAATGCCTTTTACCTTAGGATTTTGACCATTTTTGAAGGTCAATGCTCCCATGCCCGTGTATAGGGAACATTGAACTCTTATCAATGCTCCCCTTCCCTTTATAGGGAACGTTGTAAACTCCATGTGCTCAATTTTGGGGGAGTGTTGAAGTGGTTAGAGGGAGTTATGGTTGTCCCACCTTATTTTAAGGGTTAGTTCCAAGAAGATGAAGTCAAGGATTCAAGTCATGCCTTATGTCTCCATCTTAAGTAAACTCAATATCCATGAGATAAGATAAATCTCAACTTATGGAGCAAAATCCTCAACCATTTCCTAAAATTCTTCATGGTGGTTAAGCCTCCAAACTCCTATATAATGAGCACATTCCAAGGTGAAAAGAGAGGAGAATCCATGAGAGCATAACAATTCTGATCTTGAATGCTTGATAGGAAAGCTTGGAGAAGATTTTGCAACATCAACATTGGATTGTAATTGCTTCACTATGCCTTTCTATTAATGCATAACTTGGCCTATTCCCTTCATGTTTTGTGACACTTGTCACATGCATGTCTATTGTTGTTAAAATCATCATAAATAGATTTATTGTCATCTAACAATATAGAGTAGAATAAAGGAGAATCCTCTTTATTCATTGTAGGTCCTATCTCACGTCTAGGAGCTTGGTCAACAAGGTCAAAGGCTGGAGCAGCGAGGACAAACATCATACAAAGGTATGTCATCCATGTATTTCATGTTACTTTGATTGTTGAAGTAGGTCTAAGGGGAAGTTAGTCTCTATTTGTTTTCTTTTGTCTTTGGCTCAAAGAAGGGGTCTTGATCCGAAGGGGGGTTTCACCTATCTGCAAGGGAACTTTACCACAACACAGTATTACTCAAAGAGGTACCAACATAGGTTACAAGGGTGTCCAAAGAAGTGACTCCACTTGCATTTTTTGCGTGTATTCTTCCCCAATTGTAGTTTTACTTGCTCAACGACATATCTTTGTGTTATTTAAAGATGTTAGAACACATCTCTAGCCTAAAAAATGTCAAAATCCAAGCATAAATAACTTACTTTCCGATGGAGGTGCTTTATGTGGTAAGGATTTTAAGGAGACAAATTTGAAATGACCACAAATCCCTCAAAATTGATCGAAATATCTATTATGAACCCAATTATGAAATACCATTGATACTATGCATCTAATAGCACTAGTTTGGTAGAAATATGGGCACTCTATCAAAAGATATATAGTTTACAATATGCATGACCATCACTGAAAAAAACCCAAAATAGTTGATTTTAAATTATCAATATCTTCACTTTTTGGACTCCATTTTTTATCGAGATTTTGTTGAGAACGAAATGAGATACAAATGAAAATATAGCAGAGAACACATAAACATAGTGAAACCCAACTTCTATTAATAGATAATATAATATTGTAGAACACAAACTGACTAGAATGGTGGTAGTTTATCTATGAAGAGAAAGAGATGTCAACTACACTCATTCGCAATAAGAATTACATCATAGTCCATTGCATGCTGAAAGGACCTCCTTCACCTCGATTATACATGAGCGAGTAAGAGGAGAATAATTTCCATGATGCATATGGGATAAATTGGTCTAAGTTTACAAAATTCCATAGGCATGTAAAACACTAGGACTTCCCGAGAGGTCACCCATCAGTACTACTCTATCCCAAGCACACTTAATTGTATATTTATAATGGGATATGGTGCATTAATGTTATAGACATTACATGATGGTTGTAATTAGAAAATGGAGATGGAATTACATTACATTCCCCATCAAAAGGGTGAATATTATGGTTTATGAAAACAACAGGCTCGGAAACATTGATTCATTGGAAAAGGTGGATGGATACCGAGATCCACCTAGATCAATCCTTCCCCCTTAGGAAGCAATGGTCCCCATTGTGTCAAGTTCCCTCATAAACGTTTGTTGAATCTGAACCTGGGTGAGCCACTTGCCTTGCTAAAGTAGTTGTCCTGCTTGTACTTAGCATCAGCTTATTTAAGGATGTCTTCAACATGTTGTTGGAGGTGTTGGATCCATTCATGAATATGCCTGCATGATTTGGCTACATGATATGCCTTGGTATGAGTCTAGGAGGACTCTGTCAGTGAAGTTGCAGCAAGAAGAGTTATATCAATGTGGGTTAATGGTTGGAACCCCAAGGACACATGAAAAGGATCATGGGCAATAGAGTTATGAAGGGCTCTATTATAGCTATGTTGAACATATCGAAGACTCTCATTTTTTGGAAGGGAGCATCTATAGATTGGACCATTAAGTAAGGGATCACTAGGCACCAAGTCGATGGAATGATTGACTTGGCAGTGTAGAGGCACCCCCATAGGTGAAAAACTACCTTTGTTATTCTCTACGATATTTCCAAATTGATTCAGTTGTATAGAAAGGTCTTGGGTTGAGGTTGTGGTGGTTGTAGTGACCTTTTGTTCACCTTCTGACCAAATCATGAAGAGGGAAAAAATTGTTGTCTGAGAGATTACTTTGCAGCATTGTTTTTCCGACATCAATGAAATGGAAGTAGTCATAACTACCTCTGGTATCCTGTAGAGTTGACCCCCTAGAGTAACAATGACACTACGAAGTCAAGACTCGTAAACAACATGATGTTTCCACATATATGGTTGACCTAAAAGAACATCCCAAACTTCAAGTGGGGAAACATCACACAATGCCTCATCTTTGAAGGGCTTGATGTCATAAGACAAGCAACACTGTTGGTTGACGTGAAGGTATCATCCATGGCTCAACCAACCAATGGTGTATGGTTGGGATGTCGCAGCATTGGCAACTTCAATATCTTGATGACCTCGGTCAACATCAAGTTCTTCTGGCTCCCGTTGTAAACAATGAGATGTAGTGGGGTCCCCTTCACTCATATATATATGAATGGAAGAGGTGCTCCCCCTCCTCAAGCTTCTCTAACTCGTCTAATTCGATCTTTTTTGGTTTGATGGTAACACCAGGTTCTGCATCGATGATCCACTTTACCTATTCTAAATCAGGTTCTAAGTCAGGGTTTGACTTTTTTTCTTTAAACTCAACCAACAATGATTGTTTTGAGAGACATTCATCAGTGTTGTGCCTGGGGATTTTGTAGAACTCACACCACTTTCTAGTGTCCTTCTTCATCTTTCAGTTACCCTTTTTTTCCTACGACTTGGACCGACTATCTTGAGGTTGGCCTTCCTTTCTCTGTCCCTTGTTTTGTGAGTAGGGACAACTTTTCCATGATTTTGTTGTTGTGGATTTGCATAATCTAACTCTCGCTTATTTCGCTGCTTAAATTTCTTCTCGATTTTGATAGCATATGTATTGTCCAAGAAATCCATCTCTATTTGGATGTACCTGTGTAGGCCAATATATACTTCAGAACCAAGTGCCTCTCGAAATCTTGAATACCCACCTTTGAGCACGTGGTATGGAATATGTTGGTTACTCTAGCATTGTCTGGTATCTCTCCTGGCGCAGAGTCATCCATCTCATATATTGCTCATCATAACTTCCAACATGGTAGAAATCCTCCTTGAGGGCATCCACAAAGGTTACCTAAGTAGGTTCTCTCCCGAACAACATAGATTCATTTGCAGTGTGCCTCTCTTGGAAACCTTCCCACCAAGATTTGACATGGGGATGAGATTTAAGGAGTGCAAAGGTGATTTTTTCATCATCGAATTTTTTTTGGATAGAGTGATAACCTTCTAGTAGATTCAACCATTTCTCTAGAGAATTTGGATCTATACGGACTTCAAATAAGGGGATATCAAAATTAACTTGTACCTTGAAGGGTGTCATACCTCCAAAATGGTTGCTTGTCAAAAATGCCTCGACTGCCACTGGTAGTCATCGAAGGATCTGATCGAAGTTGTCCATCATCTTGTTCCTCTATCGCATGAGGGATTCCTCGAGCAGCGTCTTGAAAGGATATCCTAATTTATCATCTCTCTTTTCTTCCACCATGGGAGGTCTCTTGGCCCAGCAGGAGCAGTCGTCCCCAAGAGAAACTAGATTGAGACCCAACTCTCTATACCCCGACCTTGTTGAGGACATGCACCAAGAAATAACAAGGAGAAGACTACTTTGATACCATTGATCCGGATTATATTTAGAGAAAAACGAGATACAAATGAAAATATAGCAAAGAACACATAAATATAGTGAGACCCAACTTCTATTGATGAATAATAGAATATTATAGAACACAAATTAACTAGAATGGTGGTAGCTTATCTCTGAAGAAAAAGAGATGCCAGATACACTCGTTCACAATAAGCAATACATCACTCTCCATTGCATGCTCAAAGGACCTGCTTCACCTCGATTATATATGAGAGAGTGAGAGAAGAATAATTCCCATAATTCATGTGGGATAAATTGGTCTAAGTTTACACAATTCCAAAAGCATGTAAAACACTAGGACTTCCCGAGAGGTCACCCATCCCAGTACTACTCTAGCCCAAGCAGACTTAACTGCAGAGTTCTAATGGTATCCAATGCATTAACACTATAGACATTACATGATGGTTGTAATTAACAAATGGAGATGGAATTACATTACATTCCCCATCAAAAGGGTGAATATCATGGTTTATCAAAACCACGAGCTTGAAAATGTTGATTTAGTGGAAAAGGTGGATGGCCACTGAGATCCACCTAGATTAATTTGGAATGATTTTTTTTCTAACTTGGTTATTTTTTTAAGATGAACTCAAATATTCCACTACTTTCTTCATTTTATGCACACAAAATTTCTGAAATGGATTTGAATTATCATTGTTGTATTTTTCCCTTGAAAATGTGTAGAGAAGAAAAGGGAAAAAAAATTATACCACTTGTTTCCCAAGAAAGAGCTCTAGTACCACTTGTAGTGATCCTTAACCCTTGAAATTGAATCATTTACAATATATGATCCAAATTATTTTGAGAACAACATGAAGGCATAAATATAACTGAGATATAACAATGAAATACACACAAATATAGAAGAGAACACAAAAATACAGTGAAACCCAACTTCTATTACTGAATAAGATAGAAAAACACTGTAGTAGCTTATCTCTAAAAAGAAAGAGATGTTGGATACACTTCATTCACAAGAAGATTTACATCACACTCCATTGCATGCTTAAAGGGCCTACTTCACCTCAATTATATATGAGAGAGTGAGAGGAGAACAATTCTTATGATGCATGTGGGATAAATTGGACTAAATTTATAAAATGTCAAAGGCATGTAAAACACTAGGACTTCCCCGACGGTCACCCATCCCAGTACTACTCTAGCCTGAACGCACTTAACTGTGGAGTTCTAATGGGATCCGGTTCATTAACACTATGTTGTAGGCATGTACATAATACCATTAGGAAATCATGAAATGATGTCTATAATTAACAAATGAAGATGACATTCCATTCCCCATAAAAATGGTGAATATCATGGTTTATCAAAACCACATGCTCAAAATGGTGATTCAGTGGAAGAGGTGGATGGCCACTGAGATCCAACTGGATCATTCCTCCCCCCATAGGAAACAACAGTCCCCATTGCATCAAGTTCCCTTGGGAGATTGAGAGACTTTTGCTAAATCTGAATCTTGTTGTGTTGCAGAAGAAGTTGTCATGTTTAGCTTGTTGAAGGATGTCATGAACCTTTTGTTGGATAAGTTGGATTTGTTCAACCAATCTAGTTGCATGATCTACCATAGTGTGGGAGGACTATGTCGGTGAAGATGCAACATGAAGAGCATGAAAGGTTTTGTTATAACCTTTCTTGATTGGGAAATGTGGAGGCACCCCTGTAGGTGCAGCAAGAACATATTGGTAATCATCTACAATCTCGTTGATCTTCTTCTATTGGATAAAAAGGTCTTGGGTTGAGGTTGCAATGTCTTTCTATTCACCTTCTGATCGGATTGTGAAGAGGCTAAACTTTTTAGTATGAGAGAATACTTTGTGGCATTGTTTTGGTGGGACAATAGTCGGAACTACCTTTGGTATCCGGTATAGCTGACCCCTCAGAGGAACAATGATGCTACAGGGTCGAGACTCATAAACAACATGACGCCTCCACATTTATGGCTGGCCTAATAGAACATCACAGACTTCCAGTGGGGCAACGCCACACAATACCTCATCCGTGAAGGGCTCGATGTCGTAGGAAATGTGACACTGTTGATTGACACAAAGATCTTGACCCTGGCGAAGCCAACCGATGTTGTATGGTTGTGAGTGTGGTGTTGTTGGAAAATCCAATTGCTTGAAAACCTCTGCTGAGATGATGTTCTTTTGGCTTTCACTATCAACAAAAAAATGCAGTGGGGTCCCCTTCACCCACATCTGTGAATGGAAGAGTCGCTCCCCCTCCTTAAGATCCTATTCTGGTTGGATTGTTGCAGTTGCAACTGTAGCAGTGGGTTCTACATCAATGATCTGTCTCATTTTATTATTTTTTGAATCAGGGTCCAAGTCAGGGTTCGACTCTTTGTCTTTTAGCTTGGCCACCAATGATTGTATTGATTGACATTCATAAGTGTTGTGCCAAGGGATATTGTGGAACTCGCACCACTTTCCGGTGTCTTTCTTAGACTTCCCGCTACTCTTCTTTGCCTACATCTGGGACTGGATCTCTTGAGGTTGGCCTTCCTTGCTTTGTCCATGCTTCTCCCACTTACTTTGCTGCTTGAATTTCTGCTCAATTTTGACTACATATCAATAACCAGCTCCCAGTGAGGAGATGTCCAAGAAATCCATCTATGTTTGGATGTATCTGCATAGGTCACTGCGGTACTTCAAAACCAGGTGTCGCTCGGAGTCTTTGATACCCAATTTTGAGCGCAAGGTATGAAATATGTTGGTGTACTCCACCACCATCTGGTCTCTTTTTGGACGCAGAGTTGTCCATCTCATGTATTGGTCATCATAGTTTTCGACAGGGTAGAACTCCTCCTTTAGGGAATCTACAAAGGTCACGCAAGTGGGTTCTCTCCCAAATAGTTTATATTCATTCGCGGTGTACCTCTCCCAGTAACCTTCCCACCAAGATTTGACATGGGGAAGGGCTTTAAGGAGCGTGAAGGTGATATTTTCACTGTCGGGAAAATTTTGGATAGAGTAATAACCTTCTAGCAGATTCAACCATTTTTCTAGAGCATCTGCATCTATCTGGCCTTCAAATAAAGGGATATCAAAATTGACTTGTACCTTGAAGGGCGTTTCACTTTCAAAATTGTTGCCTGTGGAAGATGCCTCAGTTGTCACCATCGATAGTCTTCAAAGGATTTGAGAAAAGTTGTCCATCATCTCATTCCTTTGTCGCACGAGGGCTTCCTCGAGCAACGTCTTGAAAGGATCTCTTGCTCTATCATCTCTCTTTTCTTCTGCCATGGGAGGTCATTTGGGCTAGCGAGAGTGGTTGTCCTCAAACAAAGCTAGCTCGAGACCCAAATCTCTATACCCTGACCTTATCGGGGACCTGCTCTAAGAAATGACAAGGAGCAGATTGCTCTGATACCACTAATCCGGA
This sequence comes from Picea sitchensis, assembly GCA_010110895.2. Classification (NCBI taxonomy): domain Eukaryota; kingdom Viridiplantae; phylum Streptophyta; class Pinopsida; order Pinales; family Pinaceae; genus Picea; species Picea sitchensis. The sequence goes on from SNQJ01S0135698.1 coordinate 14,282, forward strand.
TTATTTTGAGAACGACACGAAAGCAGAAATATAACCGAGATATAACAATAAAATACACAAAAATATAGAAGAGAACACAGAAATATAGTGAAACCCAACTTCTATTATTGAATAAGATAGAAAGACACTGTAGAACACAAACTGGAAAAATGGGGTAGCTTATCTCTAAAAAGAAAGAGATGTTGGCCACGCTTCATTCACAAAAAGCTTTACATCACACTCCATTGCATGCTTAAAGGGTCTCCTTCACCTCAATTATATATGAGAGAGTGAGAGGAGAACAATTCTCATGATGCATGTGGGATATACTAGACTAAGTCTATAAAATGCCATAGGCATGTAAAACACTAGGAATTCCCAGGCGGTTACCCATCCGAGCACTACTCTAGCCTGAGTCCGCTTAAGTGCGGAGTTCCAATGGGATCCGGTGCATTAACGTTATGTTGTAGGCATGTACATAAGACCACTAGGAAATCATTAAATGATGTTTGTAATTAACAAATGAAGATGACATTCTATTCCCTATAAAAAAAGGGTGAATATCATGGTTTAACAAAACCACATGCTCAAAATGGTGATTCAGTGGAAGAGGTGGATGGCCATTGAGATCCATCTGGATCAATATATTTAGAGAAATATAAATATAGAAGAACATATAAAAGAGAAAATGAGATTAATCATGTGAAATATATACCTTGTATTTAAGATTTCCAAAGGAGAAAGTAATGTTCATGGGCCTCTTTGAGCAAAGCTTTAATCATACATTGCCCTATAACTTTATAAATAGTTTATTCTTAACTACTTGTGGTCCCATAATTAATTAGAACCAACGACCTAATGGGTCATATTTGATAAAGAGGGCCCTTTTACAATAATTAACTATCCTCTAACTATCTAATGGGCCTTATTCAAAGAAGGTGGCCTCGTACATTAACTCCTAAGTACCCCAGAGTAGGGAAATTAAGGTAGTGCCCTAACATCAAGAGCACAAACACCTTAACAACCTTAACTAGCTAACATAGAGAACAAACACCATAATGATATGAAATAACAATTATTATATATCGTGTATTTTGTTATAAGATCACAAAGAAGCCACCATTACCAAGTCAAAAGATCTTTGTCCAGCCCTACGAGCTTAGTGTTGATTGTTCATGGTCAACTTTGTTGTGGGATGATTTTGGTGGAGGTATAATGTGTGTCCCTTCTCTTACCGAGGCATATATGTTTCAATCTTTAGTTTCTTCCATGAAATAAGTTAAAGGAAAGAATCTAGTACATAGTTAGTTTGTTGAGTGGGAAGATTCCATTCCTTAGCTAGACATTATGTCATCTAAGCCAAAGAGAAAAGCCCCTATTTTGAGTGAGCAAGCATCAATAGAAAAATTCATTGGCCTTTGGACTAGCCCTTGAGAAGTAGAGACATGGATATTAGAGCAATAGGATTGACCCAAGGTAATATTTTCTCTTTTGTATGTGGTCATGGATAATTTTTATTCATATCCATAAACAAGGAGGAACAAAATATGATCTTCAAATTAGGGCCCTATTTCATCGGATCCATGTCTTTCCCATTGGTCCCATGATTTTGATTCATATATAGATATTTTAATATCCCTTGTTTAGGTTAGGTTGCCTCGTCTCCTTTTAATTTTTTTGGGTGATTCCTCTCTCAAATCCATTAGATACAAGCTCAGTCGATTTATCAATCGAGTAGAGCCAAAAGGAAATCTATATTCCCATTTTAGACTTTGTGTGGAAGTAGACCTGGAGAAGGGCCTCCCATGGGTGGTGTAAATCAACACGGAAGGCTAAAGCCACTTGCAAGCCCCAGACTACAAGAATCTATTGTTCAAGTGCAATAGTTGTCACAAGTATGGGAATTTTGCAATGAGCTATCTAAGAAATCAAGAGGTGAAAACCCCATCAAAGCAACGATTGATTCCATCCATTGAAAAGAATCAAATGACTCTTTTAAGCAAGTAATGAGAAGGCATGTAAATCTATTGTCCAAGTAGTTGCAAAAAATAAATCTCATAATGGTTCGTCCATTCCATCTAGTAATAGATTTGAATCCCTTAGACCAAGTGATTTAGAGCTAGAAAACGAGGGAGAATGGAAAGAACAAGAAGACAAGCCTAAGGGAAGTGCAGATCCATTTAAGACCCAAGACAATCCAAATAATTCTCCATTGAAAGAACCTAAATCTAGATTAGGTTATCTTGAAGGTGGATTAGATCCATCCAAGTTTGATGTGAATCATGAGACTTCCCCAATAGAAAGAAAAGGAAGAAGTAGAGGAGGAAGAAAAKGACGTAAAGGAGGAAGCTCAGGAAACAGAGGAGGAAGATGAAGAAGCATAAAGATAAAATCCTTTAGTGCACAAGGTTCATTCACTCGAGTCTTYTGAATCCCCATCATACACTAGATMTTTGAWGAAAGTCCCTCCCTACATTTGGTGGGAGGTTGAAAGACCTACAAGTGTTGGTCAACCTCTTTAAGTTTTGTACTACTATGTTTTCTAGATTGGTTGCAACATTTTTTAATACAAAATATAACCATTTCCATCAAAAAAAGATCACATAGAATAATGTATATTTAATCGATAAATGAACATATGTTAGATTTGATCCCTTTCGACACATGATAGATCTGGAGTTAAGATGGATCTAATTTGGTTTTAGCAACGAATTCATCGATTTGCTAAATTTTTTCAATGGCGAAAAGATCACATTCTCACTCCTTAAATCCCTTCCCCATGTCAAGTCTTGGTGGGAAGTTTACTAGGAGAGGCACACCGCAAATGAATCTATGACATTAAGGAGAGAGCCCAATTGGGAAGGCTTTGTGGATGCCCTTAAAGAGGAGTTCTACCATGTTGGAAGCTATGATGACCAATATATGGGATGGACGACTTTGCGTAAGGAGAGAGACCAAATAGTGCTAGAGTATCCCAACATATTCCATACCATGTGCTCAAAGTTGGGTATTCAAGATTCTGGGAGACACTTGGTTCTAAAGCACCGTAGTGTCCTACACATGTACATCCAAAAATATATGGATTTCTTGGAATTCTCCTCACTGGGATATGTTTATCGATATGTTGTCAAAATCGAGCAGAAATTTAAGCACTGAAATAAGCGAGAGTTCGGGTCTGCAAATCCTCAACAACACAAGCATGGAAAAGGTGGACCTAACTCACTAAATAAGGTACAAAGGAAGGAAGGCCAACCTCAAGACGACCATTCCAAGCCATAGGCAAAGAAGGGTAACCGAAAGATGAATAAGGACATTGGAAAGTGGTGTGAGTTCCACAAAATCCCCTGGCACAACATTGATGAATGCTACTCAAAACAATCATTGTTGGCTAAGCTTAAAGAAAAGGATTCAAACCCCAACTTAGACTCTGATTTAGAACAGGGAAAGCAGATCATTGATGCAGAACTCAGTGCTACCATCGCAACCACAAATATCCAACCAGACGAGTCGGAGGAGCTCAAGGAGGGGGAGTGCCTCTTCCATTCACAGATGTGGGTGAATGGGACCCCACTACATTTCATTGTTGACAATGGGAGATAGAAGATCTTTGTCCATCCCCGCGATCCTAGTGTCAATTGCTCATGGTTGAATTTGTTGTGGGATGATTTTGGTGGAGGTATAATGGGTGTCCTTTCACTTACTAAGGCATATGTGTTTCAAACTTTGGTTTCTTCCAAGAAAGAAGCTAAAGGAAAGCATATAGTACATAGATAGTTTGTTGATGGGTATATTCCATTCCTCAGATAGACATTTCATCATATGAGCCAAGGAGAAAATCCCTTCTTTTGAGCGAGCGATCATTAATAGGAAAATTCATTGGCCATTGGACTAGCCCTTGAGCAGTAGAGACATGGATATTAGAGCATTAGGATCGATCCAAGGTAAGTTTTTCTCTTTTGCATGTGATCATGGATATTTTGTTCATATCCATAACAAGGAGGAACGAAATTTGATCTTCAGATCAGGACCTTATTTCATGGGATCCATGGGAATGTATCTTTCTCATTGGCCCCTTGATTTTGACCTAGATATAGAGATTTTAATAGCCCCTATGTAGGATAGGATGTCTCATCTCCTTTTATTTTTTGGGTGTGATTCCTCTCTTAATTCCATTAGACACAAGCTCGATCGATTTATCGATATTGTAGAGACAAAAGGAAATCTATATTTCCATGTTAAAAATTGTGTGGAAGTAAACTTGCAGAAGGGCCTGCCATGTGTGGTTTAAATAAACATAGAAGGTCAAAGCCATCTGCAAGCCCTAGACTATGAGCATATAGCATTCAAGTGCAATACTTTTCATGAATATGGGAATTTTGCAATGATCTATCCAAGAAATCAAGAGGTCCAACCCCCTTCAACACAATGATTGATTCCATCCACTTAAAAGGAACACAACTCTTTTATGAAAGCAATGAGAAGGCATGTAAATCTATTGTCCAAGGGGCTACAAAAAATAAAGAAATCTTGAAATGGTTTGTCCATTCCATATAGAAATAGATTTGGAGCCCTTTCACCAGATGATTTAGAGACAAAAAATGAGGGAGAATGACAAGAATAAGAAGACAAGTTTGAGGGAAGTGCAGATCCATTGAAGATCCAAGAAAATCTAGAGACTTCTCCACTAAAAGATCCTAAATATAGATCAATTTATCTTGAAGGTGGAGTAGATCCATCCAAGTCTAATGTGAATCAAGAGACATCCACCCCAATAGAAAGAAGAGGAAGAAGTAGAGGAGGAAGAGAAGGACGTAAAGGTGGAAACTCAGGAAACAGAGGAGGAAGATGAAGAAGCATAAAGAGAAAATCCTTTAGTGCACAAGGTTCATTCACCCAAGTCTTATGAATCCCCATCATACACTGGAGCTTTGAAGAAATTTGATCTTTCTTCTCCTTGTGGGAGTCTTATGAATCCCCACCATGAACTAGAGTTTTGAAGAAAGTCCCTCTTTCTTCCTCTCTCCTCACAAGGGGAAGGAAATCAAATAAGGAAAGATGAGAAAAAGAGACATAAATGAATATTTATTTGGGACATCAGAGCTCTTCAGACTCATTATTTGAGGGGGGGATTGTATTCCAATCTATTCTAAAATAATGTTTTGATTTTGTATTCAGTTAGGAACTCAATTTGTAAGAGTTTACCCTTGTATGGAAAAATTTAGAACAAAGTGTAGATGTAAAAGAAAGCATTGGAAATTTCCCTCCCTATATTTGATGGGAGGTTGAAAGACCTACAAGTGGTGGTCAACTGATCTGAATTGGATCCTCTCCAAAACTTTGTAATAAGAACTTAGTTTCTTACTCTTTTGTAAATTTTGTAAACATGTCATTTTTATCTTATTTTGTCTTTTTGGATAAAAAAATGGAAGTGAAAATGAACCATTATGATGGTTGGCCTTCGAAAGTGGAAACAAACCATTGTGATGGTTGGCGTTCCAAAGGCATCCCATTCAAAAATGAAGGTTGTAGTGAAGAATACATCAAGAGGGGAGATAGGGAAGGACAATAGCAGAAATGGAAGCTCGAAGAGAGCAGCCTGCTTGAAGTTGGGTGGATGAAGGAGTTAATGTGCATGTTCACCCTAAGCGGAGGTGCCTCTGAGCCTTGGCCTCTACAATTTTGCAATGTCAGTGAGTAACAATACACAGAGTTTGTGTATCACTCACCCCTTTGTAATTTCCCCCAAGCATAATAAAAATCCCATTTAAATGTTGATATTTGTGAGTTAATGAATTTTGTTCTTTGGGTACTTTTGTTATGAGTTGCAGTGCTCTATGCATACTTTTTTGAAGTAAATTTCAGCCTATAGCACCCACGCACATAGATTATTATCATGGGGGCACATTATCGACTTGATGGGGAATTTTCCTTTGTCCATAAATAATAGATGTGTATATATATATATATCAAATTATGGGATTGTCGGGGTGTTTATTACCTAACCACGGACCATATACATGGTTTTTTCCCACTTGTCAGCCAACAATTTCTCCCATACATTTTTTTATTTGTCATTGAATGTGGAAATCGATTCCCAATGTTTTTTACTCACTATGGGTTTCCAAAATCACCCTTGGATGTTTTCTATTCACCGTGGGTCACCAAAATCACTCTTTGGACGTTTTTACATATTATTGGTCATCAAATTGACCCTGCATAATTTCCTTTTAGTTGTTGGTCACTAAATTCGACTTTCCCAAGTTTTCCCTTCACATTTGGGTGCTAAATAAACCTATTATCTATTTTTTTTTCCCACAGGTCAACTCACTTCGACTTGGCTTCCCCTTTGGTCGTGTTTCCTTCCTCGTCTGATTGACAGACATCCCTTGGTCGACTTGAGTTAGATAAACTCAACTTGGGTACATCTGACTTGGGTAAATTCAACTTGGATCAATTCGACTTGGTCAACTTGCATTACCTCCGACATGACTTGTTGCATCTTTCCGACACATTTGTTTCTGACTCGACTTGTGGCTTGATCGGTCGAGGATTTCCCATAATCCAAAGAGCTAAGGCTATAATTTTTTTATTTCACAGAAGNGACTTGGTCAACTTGCATTACCTCCGACATGACTTGTTGCATCTTTCCGACACATTTGTTTCTGACTCGACTTGTGGCTTGATCGGTCGAGGATTTCCCATAATCCAAAGAGCTAAGGCTATAATTTTTTTATTTCACAGAAGTATCTGTGTTGGTGAGACAAACAGGCCATAGGCCTACTATTTACGGATAAGATGGTATCAGAACAAGTTCGCTGGGGACCTTGAAGAAGTTTCCATAGGAAAATATTTGAACAAAGAGAACTTGGAAGAGTTGAGAGACTTCAATAGGAAGATTCGAGAGGAAAATCGGTATTGGAGACAGAGAGAAAATGAGCTAGAGAAAGATATTTCCAAGTGTTGGGACTCATTCACTTCCATGAGGGAAAAATTAGACAAGAGAAGATTGTATCTCTTACAGTTGGGGTAGAAATTCATTGAGTTGGATGATTGGCAGGAGGAGAGGTTCACAAAGGTCATTGCTCACCTATACCAGGACTTGGAAACGAAGGAAGAGGACTTGAAGAAGCTAGAAGCAGCTTTCCAAGAGACCAAGAAAGCCTCTTCCATTTCCATTGCCGAAGCGAGTACCATGACGGAGGAAAACATGGTAAACTCACCTTCCAATACCCTAGGTGACTTTGAGAAGCACACTAGAGGCATTGGTCCCAATATCACGAGTAAAATGGGCTATGATGGCCAAGGACTATGCAAGGAGGGCTAAGGTATTTTTACTCCCATTGTATCTCAACAAAGGACCAAACATGAAGGCCGTAGATTTAGTGGACAAGAAGCCATCATAAGTGCAACTCAAACCACTTTCATCAAGGCAAGAGGAACTAGAAAAGAAGCCATGTGCAACAAATGACTCAAATATGCTTGTAGCATCTTGGAAGAGGGTGGAAAAGAGATGATTCTGCCATCCATATTTGCTCCAACTTTTGGGGGACCAAGCAACCAAGATAGAAAGAATCATCTCAAACCGAAGAGGTGTGGCATAGTTTGTTTCTATTGCAAGAAAGGGGGTCATAAGGATAGTGATTGTTGGCAATCTAGAAGGCCAAGCGACCCATACAAAAACTATTGCAAGTATTGCATATTGACTGGACATTGTGAGGCCAAATGTTAGAGGCTTCACCCAGAACTCCATCCCAAGAACCAGACAACCAAGAAGAAAGCTTGGAGATTCAAGCTCAAGGGGAAAGAGGAACTATTTACACTTGCATCCCAAGGAAAAATGATTGTCCAATGACCTATTGCAGCAATGAATGTAATCCATAGCCATGATATTGACAAYAGGTTTATGCCAAAGACACCCCTTACTTAKCTCTTATCTTCCATCCTGCAATGGAGGCACCCTTTTGTGGAGTTTTGTCGGAGTCTACTTGATGATTGGAGAAGAAGATTGAAGGAGTTGAAGMTTYTGGGGACCAAAAGCTTGCAAATGGGGAGGTGTGATCCGAATTGGATCCTCTCCAAAACTTTGTAATAAGCACTTAGTTGCTTATTCTTTTGCAAATTTTGTAAACATGTCATTTCTATTTGATTTTGTCTTTTTGGAAAAAATTGGAAGTGGAAACAAAGCATTGTGATGGTTGGCCTTCCAAAGGGGAGATAGGGAAGGATAATAGCATAAATTGAAGTTGAAAGAGAGAAGCCTGCTTGAAGTTGGGTGGGAGAAGGAGTTAATTTTTCTGTTCACTCTAAGCGAAGGTTTCCGTGGGTCTCTACAATTTTGCAATGTCAGTGAGTAACAATACACAGAGTTTGTGTATCACTCACCCCTTTGTAATTTTCCCCCAAGCATAATAAAAATCCCATTTAAATGTTGATATCTATGAGTTAATGCATTTTGTTCTTTGGGTATTTTTTTTACGAGTTGCAATGCTCTATGCATACTTTGTCGAAGTAAATTTTCAGCCTATACCACCTGCGCACATAGCTTATTATCGTGGGGGGGCATTATCGACTTGATGGAGAATTTTCCTTTGCCCATAAATCATAGATGATATATATATTGAATTCTGGGATTGCCAGGGTGTTTATTACCTGCCCACGGACCATATACATTTTTTTTCCCATTCGTCGGTCAACAATTTCGGCCATACATTTTTTTCTATGTCACTGAATGTTGAACTCGACTCCCAACATTTATGACTCACTGTGGGTTGCCAAAATCGCCCTTGGATGTTTTCTATTCACTGTGGGTTGCCAAAATCACTCTTTGAACGTTTTTACATGTCAATGTTCATGAAGTTCACCCTGCATAATTTCATTTTAGTTGTTGGTCACTAAATTCAACTTTCCCAAATTTTCCCTTCACATTCGGGTGTCGAATCAGCCTCTTGTCTATTTATTTTTCCCATCGGTCAACTCACTTCGACTTGGCTTCCCCTTTGGTTGAGTTTCCTTCCCCATCTGACCAACAAACATCCCTTGATTGACTTGACTTAGATAAAATTGACTTGGGTAAATCCGACTCGGGTAAATTCGACTTGGATCAATTCGACTTGGTCGACTTTCATTACCTCCGACCTAACTTGCCACATATTTTTGACTCATTCGTTTCTGACTTGACTTGTGGCTTGATTGGTCGAGGATTTCCCGTAATCCAAAGAGATAAGGCTATAATTTTTTTATTGCGCAGAAGTATCTGTGTTGGTGAGACATACATGCCATAGGCTTACCATTTACGGATCAACAAACTCTTTAAATTATGTACTAAAATGTTGTTTAGTTTGGCTGCAACGTTTTTTAATACAAAATATAACCATTTCCATTAAAAAAAGATCTCATAGAATAACATGTTTTAACTGATAAATCAACATATTTTAGATTTGATCCCTCTCGACACACGATATATCTAGAGTTAAGATGGATCTACGTTGGTTTTATCAAATAATTCATCGATTGATAAATTATGAACCCCAAGTGGATACCAAGGTTGAATGATCTATATGTTGTATAGATGAACACATTGCACCTAAAGTAGCATTTAAAATTAATGTGAATGTCCCTATTTCCAAGGCAATTGCAACTTCTCAACTCCACACACAAATGTGAATGGACTAAGAAATTTATAAGGAAATCATATCTAAGGTTCTTTTTTAATAAATCATTTCTTCTAATTCATAGGTTTTCTTCAAATCAAAGCTAATCTATTTGGCCAAAATTAGCAATATGATTTCTACACTTTCTATATCAGTTGCAATAAAAACATAATATATATGCATTGAATTGGTTTCTTTTTGTTTTGTTATGGCTTAGGGTCATATCGATGTCTTTGATTGTAAGGAACATATCATTTATTTTTAGTTCTCACCTTTCAGGGTGCAAGGGCTATTGCAATAGGTCTACCATTTTTCCCTTTACATGGCACACAAATCAATGTTTCTTTAATATTTTAACCTAAATTTTTAACGATTCATGCATGGGATGCTTTATTTTCACCAATTTGTTACTTCAAATGCTTTGTCCTCTTATTGAGGCAATTTTCATTTATCAAGTGATTACTAATGTTTCAAGTTAGGAATTTGGCAAACTTTTAATGTTAAGTGTTATCACTGAAATTTCGTATGCACATGGCGACAAGAACTCCACATCATCAAAACAGCAATGAAGTCATTCATGGCACTGAATTAAGTTCACAGCATTCCAGAAGGGTCAAAAACTATACAAAGTAACCAAAAATTGAAGGGCACTTTACAGCAGCTTGGTGCACGTGCATATGCGCGGGACAAAAACGTGTTTCCCGCGCATATGCGCCCCAACGCGCGCCTGTCAACACAAAAAGCCGCGCATTTGCTAATACGGCGCATTAATTGCTTAAGTCGGCCTCCCGACTGCCAATGGACCGGCCCCCAAGATGATTTGACCTTCAGATCAGGGTCGGCTCTGCAAATTCGGCGAATTGATGGCTTAAGTGAACCCTAAACAGGTCCGTGTTTACACCAGAAGCTGGTTACGTGACCGCCTGGAAAATGCTATAAATAGTCGTGAAGACTCATTGTTTTAGCAGAGTTACGCTGTCCAGATGAATCAGAGCCTAGCTTTTGACAACCAGTCCATCAGCTGTGTAATCCAGAGTTCTCTCACCACTCATTTATGTTCTGTTCATTTTGTAAGGAAGGCATTCTGTTGAGGATTCCCGAAGGACCTTCCGCTGGAGGGAAGAGGAACCATTATCCCTTTCTTCAGCATGTGCTATGGTTTTCGCTAATAAATCAAGCCTTGAAACCATTGATAACTCCCTTGTCTCACATTTGACGTTTTTGTTTATTTTTGAATTGTTATTTGCTTTCAGCTGTTAGATAGATTGTATTCTGTTGTGTTTTCTGTTTTCTGTTAAACCTTTTTGCTCCACAGCTCATCCTGTTCTGCCTTGCTGAGCCCAACAGGGCATGCTAGTGCTCCCATTTTTTCTCACTCGGTGACGATTCGAGCACGAAAAGACTGGCGACTCCACTGGGGAGTTAAGGTATTAAATCCTCTTTCAATTGGGTTCAATTCGCTTTCCTTTTGTCGTTTTTAACTTGCAGGGATTCAAACCGGCTTTCGCCGACCTGTTACCCGGTCGATTCACAGCAGAATCGAGAGAACCGGTGTTTTTTATCAAACGCGCGGGTATCGCACCCCACAGACGCGCGCATGCGCTCTGGTTTTTTGTTACAATCCGCGCGCACACGCGCACCTGTCCATGTTAACAGCCGCGCATTTGACCAAAATTTTTCATTGTAAGGTTTTGATGTGGGGAAAGTCAGTTTTCCT
>SNQJ01S0135702.1:0-18251 GCA_010110895.2 Picea sitchensis
GGAAGTGAAACTAATTAAATTCATGAATGTAGAATTTGGCTTTATGAAAAATTTGACAACTTACAAAATATGTGGAAGTGCCTAATTGTGTTATATGATAGAAGATTTAATTTCCAAATAATGGGGTCGCGATTCTGTTTGGGGGTAATAGGAATGTTGCATATGACCTAGGTTAAATTGGGAAAATCAAATCGACGGTTGATAAGTCATCACAGAGAATCTATGAGAGAGGAGGCTCAATGGGATAAGTCACCATGGACAATAGAGATTCCCTTGGCGAATGAGATTCCCTTGACGAATGAGATTGTCAGTCAAAGGGCTCTCACAAGATTCTAGCTCATTGGGATTTCAGTATTTTGGAAATGTCATGAACAACTGAGATGTCATTGGCAAATCAGAACGACTGTCGACAGGCTCTCGCGAGATTCAAGTTCAGAAAGATTTCAAAGTTATGGAAATGTTCCTAATGACTCAAATATAATCGAGGAAGTATATCAACGATGGAGATTGTCCTACAACATTATTGTAAAAAAAGGAGATCAAAATCCATGAATGGATTATATCAACGGTCAAGATTGACTCTGAAGATTCTTCTTCACTAGTGTTAAAAATTGCAGTGCAACTGCCACAAATATCCCTTATAGAGAATCGACAAGGGCCACATTGACATGAAGAAAGGTGACATGAAATTCACAGGTAATGACACATGGACACCATTGCCACATTTGAACACAAGTGTCATTCCACTTCAGCAAAAGAAAAATTATGTTAAAAAACAAAGTCTAGAGCCAAAATCTTGTTTTGGGCATAAATTGGCTAAGTGAAATCCATTGAAGGTAAAATTTCAGGAGTAAGTTCGCAATGGAAAGGGATACAAAAAATCCGATGAGGGTCATATTGAATTTCATCTCTGAAATACCAAAAAATTGCAAATTATTAGTTTTCAGAGAGTAGGAGCATACTCACTATCAACAACCATGTTAATGATGAAATTTTAACACTGGAATATGAGCAAGCAGGAGAAAACCTAGTTCAACATTTAGGAATATTCTAAGGGGTTGGATTTAAGGTTGGAAAAATAGGGAAAATCCATTATTTCAGGGCACTTTTTGACAGTTTTGGAAACTGTAAATGGAGGGAAAATGACATGAAATTGCAATTGTGGAAAAAATTTCGAAGCTAACATTTGATATTTTTAGCAATCTAAACAAGTTTGTCCTAGTGAAAATTTTGCAGGTCATTATTGTTTGAAATATAATAGTTTTTGCAATTTAAGTTTGGAAAAAGTGTGAAAATTGCAATGCTGACAATTCCAAACTAATGCATAAAGTGACAAGAGCATAAGATTACTATAAATTTTAGCTCAATCCTGAGAATTCAGCACAAGTGAAACCATTGGAATGATAATCCATAAGAGGATAGGCCTAGTTTTTTATATTCCAAACAAGCACTTCCTAGTCCTCCAAAATTTGGGAAGAAAGAAGCATGTATCCTTGATTTGATAAAAATTGTCAATATGAGTAGTTTCAAAAATGCATGAAAAATAAATTCTCTATAATTTTAGAGAAAATTAGAGGCCACAATTCAAGATAGTTGAGTTAACATCTTGGTCTTGGTTGGGTCAAGAAAACTACATCATGAATGATGCACACGACTCTTATGAATTTGAAACAAATGCAATGGGTGAAAATATCCAAGATGGAAATGCAAAGATAGAGTCTAATGGACATAGGGATTAGGTGACTCCTCTTAATATTGCAAATACTATGAGAAGTCTAGGAGTGGAATTATAAAATTTCAAAGAAAACAATGAAAGTCTAATTAAAACTCAAGAGGAATACAACCAATTGTGTGCTACTTTAGATCATTTACCCATTACAGCCATGAGAGGATCATGATGTCTTGATGTAGTTGTTAACCCGGTAATAAAATCCATGGTTCCTACTTCCCATTTCCATTATAGAATTAGAAAAGGTTGTAATAAACTTATTGGGTGTTGATGTTCAGCCTTAACTTGCTAGCATTTTATACCTCTGGCAATGTATTCAAAACCATCTTTCTTCATCCCAGGCCAAAAGTATTGTTTTCTTCCTGTAGCGATTATTTTTTGGTAGCTTGGATGTCAAAAATATGGCATTTTATATATCCCATCCATGACAATTCTTCTCAAATTTGAAGAATTAGAAATATGATTTCTATTTTTATAGATAAGAAATCCATTATCCTCCAATTGATATTGTTATCGTAGGATTTGTACTTATGCAAATCCCAACACAAGACTCCCAAATCTTGCATAACTATGGAAGAACCTACATTGTCACCTTAGTAAGGGCTTCCCTTGTTTTAGTGATGGAAGAGGTCCACCACAAGGGAGGCTTCATTGGTGACCTCAACGGATCAAATAGAAAGTACAGTAGCCAAGCCTATTCCCCCCTATCTTGATCATCGATTGGTTAATCTAGGTAAAGGAAAAGAAGATGTTTTGAGATGATTTGATACCTTCCCAAAACAAGAACATTTTGCATGGTATATATAACAATTTCCAAGTCAAAGTATGCAATAAATACCTCTTTTAGACACTAGACACATTAGATTGCTATGGTTGTTGCAAATTGCAGCTGTAAATCAGTCTTATAACAACAATAAGTAATTTGTAACAAAAACAATAATAAATTCTCAAAAATACCACAATTGATAACTAAGGAGATTATGTCTCAAGGCCCTCAAGTTGCAGATATGGAGTGTCGAGAGACTACATGCCCAACAATACCCTTTCCGTAGATGGAAAACCCACTCACCACCACAGATGGTCACAGCTTTGCAGATGGAATCCACCACACCAGCTGGCTTCCAGAATGCAACGGGCCTTGCTCCATGAGGTACAAGTCAGTATTATGGTGAGCATCATTTCAATATTTAATCCATTTGATTATGTTGTATCTTAGATTGCTCTATATTTCATGATATATGCTTGGAAATTATGCCTTTCTCCCTCCTTCACTTTGGTGGTTGACATTGTGCCCTAGTAAGTGGTCTTCCTTGGGGATGGGTTTTCTACTGGGAACTCCCTTGATGATCCATTGTGTCGTTCCCGACCATACTTACCATTGTCCATCATTGTTCCCCTCCATTTCCTTATCTCTTGGGATTTTTTGGTGTATTGACCCAAGAAGGGGTTGTCCCTCATTCTATGGGAAGAGGGGGTTGATTTCCCATAGGGGTTGATGTTGGGTAAAAGATAAAATTCTTGTATAAACCTTCCAAATGCTTTGCCTAGGGATCACCCAAGAAAGCGATGAAACACTTATATTTGAGTAAAGGGGAATCACAATATAATAAAGAATGCTTAAAAGGTTAGTTGAAGGATAGGACGTCTCATCACGAGCCGACCTATCATGTCCATGAATATCTAGTGCTATGACATTACCATCATCTGGTCACCAAACCATGGTAATGGCTCTCAGTTGCATGGCTGAGAGAAAGGGGGTCTCATCACGAGCCAACCTTCTCATTTCCATTAGGTGTTTGTGGGTGGCATTTCCATCCCCTAGTCACCACGCAAGGGCAGTGACCTTCAACCTCTCCTTATGCTATATAGAAAGAAAATAAAGAAATAAAGATAAAAGGAAATTGATGGGCTTGGAAAAAGTGCATTGCAGACGAAGGTACCACACACCCTCTACAAAGGCACCTATGAATGAGACACTATGACCCCTTATATGTCATGATCCCTATGTCCATTGAGTCTTGACCCCAACCACTTCATCCACTGTACATGGATTAGAGAAGGATATTTTGGAAACTCTCCTTGACCTAGGGCTAGATCTACCCAATAGGACACCTCGTCAAACTTCCCATATTCAAGCTTGACAAGTTGCATAATGTCTTTGAGTTGTTAATTGTTTGATATATTGATATTTGATTCACATGCATAGATGGATTATTTATTGATTGGATTCACTTATCATGATGTTATGACTTGAGATACTTGGAGGGTGTGCTCATTTGTCTTTGCAGGACCTAGTTGGTGGACAATTTTGGGAGAACAAGCCTATCTTGGGCTTCCGTGGTGCTTGAAGCCCACAGGTGGATGCCAAGGGCCCGCATGTCAGATGAGAGAGATCAAAATTTGAAGGCCTTAAAGATAACTTGGATGACATAACCTAGCCCCCACATGCCAAACATTTTTTCTAGGAGAGGAAAAATGTCTCTTCTAGAGGCACGACGTCACCTAGGGGGTTATGGTTTGGTGGTGTGGTCGATGCATTGGCACTTGGACATTTTGAGGAGAATTGGACTTTGACCATGAAGGAAGAAACTTGGATACTTGACATGTCACTTTGGAAAGCCTAGACACCCTCCTCCTACACCAACGACTTGCTCCTAATGCCAAAACGTCCCCTAAAGGGGCGATGTACTTCTAAATTAGGTTTTTATTTGTGCAAAAGTGAAATTTTAAAGTGGATCGGCCTTCCTTTTTTCCCTTTCTTTTTTATGCACAACTAAATGTATGAAGTTTTTATGTATGGTAAGTCATTATGAACAATCTTTGATTTTCAAAAAGGTCAGACAGTATCCAAAAAAGTGGTGATATTTTATTTGTATATAAAGGACACTTATTAAGAAGATAGGATATGTACACCTTGTCCTGGGTGTGATTTTGAATTTGCAAAAATAGTCATGGCAAGAGGGCTTTCGAAAGCCAATCATTCTTCATCTCTTATACACACCATTCTTCATCTCTTATACACACTTTTTTGTGTGTTGTGCTCTGGAAGCACCTACAAAGTGTAATTTTGTCTCTTACAAGGAATAAAATTACGCTTTTTTTATGGAAAAAAAAGTGAAATTTTAAAGGAATTGTTTAATATTATTTTTTAAAAGGGGACAGATTAGGGTTGTTAACCCCTAATCTTGTGTTTTACCCTAAAGTATGTGGACAAACTATGTTAGCTACATTTTCTATAAATAGAGATCATAAGATCTCATTTTTAACATAACTCTCCACTCTGAGAGGCTATTGGATTGAAATTTTTCGCTAGCTTTGAGCATTTTCTCTCTCTCTTTGCACATGTCTTGGTTTTTCTTGGCTATTGGTAGAAAAGTGATGCACTAGTCTTGGAATCTCTTTCTCTTGCATGTGGATGTTCTAAATCTTGGAGATAAGGGTTCGTTCAATACTATTTATGAATTTGGTAAGAGAAATTTGCATTTATTGTCTAGTTATCTTGATTTAAATTCTATAATTTGTCACTTGTCGAAACCTTGGGAGAAGTATAAGGGCATACACCCTCCCCAAGGTATTTTCATTTGCTAGTTTTGAAGGAGATTATTATGCACAAGTTGCCTTGGAGAATTAAAAGGGTGTACACCCTCCAAGGTATTCTTGTTTTGGTTTGAAAAAACCTAGGAATTACAAGGGCGTACACCTCTAGGGAATTTGTAAGTCAAATATTTTATCCAAGTTTAATTTTGTAAGGTCTATTGCTTTTCAAGGTGTTTTTTCCAAAAGAAATACAAGGGTTTATACCCTCTTGGTATGAACCAAAGGAGTCTATCCATACTTGGGAACTACAAGGGTGTACACCCCCAAGGTCTTAGCTAAGCTTATTCATCTCTTTGACCCCATCACCCAATAGTTTAAATCACTAATCAATTTCAAGTTGCATTGGAAATATAAACATTTGCCTCGACAAACCTGGAATTTCAACCTTTACAAGCTTTCTCTTTTGGATAGTGATCTTGATGCCTTGGGGATTTTTCCTCCCTTATGGCATCCCCTTTCTTCCATGATTTCTCATTGTTTACTAAATTTTTTTCATACAGCCATTAGGCTGCATAAAATCACTAACCCTAGGTGATAATATCTCACTAACTAGCTCCCAATCCTCCAATTTTCAGCCACTAATTCCACTAACTAGGGCACAATTTTTAGGCTAGTTTTGGGGACTTTTCTATGGTTGATTTTGTTACTGCATGTCATTGTTTCCTACAGCCATAAGGCTGATAATTTTCTGCATAAACTTATTTTATAACAACTTGTTTTATTCAGTCTTAAAGTGTTATGCTCAAGTCATAATTGATTACTAAATTCATTGATGATATTGCCAATTGATCTTGTGCTTTATATGTTGATTTGGATGCTTTATTTGTTGATATAAATTGTCATTGAATGTTGCAAATTAGGGACAAAAAGCTTAAATTTTTTATCCACACTAACATATAGAATTGCAAGGTGTCTTTTCTTGTGTTTTAGGCAGGTACAAGTGCATCATCAACTATCTCTTCACTTGGTATCCATTTACCTCTCTTCACTTACCATTTTCAACCAATATATTCTTCCATCACTTGAACTTCCGAGGGACTTCTCCTTACACTTCCCTTCATCCTTCTCATTCCCCTTAGGGTCACCATAATCGCCTCCCTAGAGTGACCTAGTCACCCTTGAAGTGTGGGACCTACATTGAGGTGACATTGGGTGTAGGATTCCTAAGTTGAAGTACTCGTTTTGTGGTTGGGTTGGGGTTTTCCCAACCTACAACTTGAACCATAACATTTTGGCATCGTTTTCAGGGAGGATTTTGAATCCTCTTCGTTCCCTAACGACACTTTGGCAAGCTTCCCTCCCAAAGCCTCCATCCCTTAGATTTCATGGCGACTCCACCCAAGGGACGTTCCCTTTCCACCCTTCTTGATGAGCTCATTTTGAAGCTCATCTGGCGACTCCACCTTCCCAGAACCCACTTTTCCCTTATCCTTTTTCATCCTTTGGTGAACCTTGAGCTCATCTAGCGACTCCATTGAGGTATTACCCTAGGTAATGGAACCATGGCCCCATGGGCCTTACCATGGGCATTCCATAAGGTTTATCCCTCCTTTGATGTTTAGGATATTCTTGGATATCCAAACCATTTCCCAATGGAATGGAGGGAAAATTGCCCCAAGTTTGACGGTGATCCAGCTCTAGCAATCACCCATGTCATGAATTATATGAAGTATGCTTTGAGCTTAAATGTGCTACATGAAGATGTGTTGATGAAAATTTCGATGTCTTCACTAGAATCAAGTCAAAGGGTTTGGCTTGCAAACTCATGTGATCCAAAGAGTATCCATTGTTCTACAAATCTCATTGAAGAATTTATCAGGCAATATCGGCCAGCTACTTAAAGTTTGCAATATGCTTTCCAAGAGCTCAAGCACACTCTTTGTCGAGAAGGTTTTTCGATTGATGATGAGAGAATAGATGAAGAAAATATTGAAGAAGATCCCGATGAAGAAGATCTGGATGAGACATATGATGAAGATGAAGTAGATCTCGATGAAGAAGATCCAGATGAGACATATGATGAAGATGGAGTATCTACTCTTCCACTTGATGAGGACATACAAACCTATGCTCCTCATGCACATCAAGAAGAGAACATGATGAGTTATAATCCTTTTGAGAACTTTGATGATGCTTTGTTCCATGACTGTGGAAATGAAGAAAATTGGCTGAAGGATCTCGATGAAGTTTCTCTTGCAGAAGGTTTGAACGAGACTTTGTTATCTGCTTTCCCTTTTGAAGAAAATGAAGTTATCCAGTCTTGTGAGGAAGTGATAAGCTCCTATGGTGTAGATGAATTCGTGGAACAACCCTCATATATAGTTGACAAACACATTGATGATTACCTACAGGTTGGGAGATGTAGATGGGATGTGAGTTGTTTCAGTATTGATAGATACCCCATTTATAGAATTGAGGATGGATCTCAGGCAGAGGGGGTTGATTTTTCATCATTAGAGGAGTGGTCCTCATACATACATGATTCATATGCTTGGTAGCCTAGTGATGATATGGTTACAAATTTTTTCCGCCCCTTCGAGGATGACTTGTCACAACATACTCAGAGTGATCCTCAATCATCCTTTGGTGCATACCCTTTTGAGGATGCATATTTGTTTTATGAGGAATTCCAACCGTTGTGCTCAGCGTTTGAGGAATACCAAGACATGGCCACCTCAAAGAAGTCAAAGATTCATTCTTCAAAGCGGAAGTATTTTCAGCTTGGAGATTTCCATGGAGATTCATAGGGGAAAAAGCAGTGTTTTTCTACACCTAAGAATGTTCCTTACCTCTTACCCTCTTCTCCAAGAGACCATACAATATTCTTCCGATCTCTCATTTCCTCTCATCCCTCAACAAACAACGAGTCTTTATGCGTGGGTAAATATGAGCCTTCGTCTACATATAGTATCCCCCTTTAGAGATGGATTGATCAGTCTTATGGCTACACTTTAGGTGGGATGATCAAGCTGATGGTTTCTCTTTCCAGCAGGATTTCCTCCCTTCCAACCATCTTCATGAGTTTTATTTCATGATTGATTATATGTGTGCTTATACTCATGATTATTGTTTGCTTAACTTATCTTTGTTTTATTATATGATTAAGCATAGGGGGAGATACTTTGATGAGATGGTCAAATGGTTGCACTGGTTGTATGACTTCACCTGACATCATCCAACACGTGATCTTCAAGTCCCCAAGGCCCCAATTAAGTAGGTAATTCATTTTGATTCCCTGCATTTGCATCTTGATTGCTCATACTAGTTTAGATGCATTTCATTTTCATTTTGCTCTACTTTCATATTGATTTCATGCTTAATTTAGAAATTTTTGAAAAAATGTCAAATTTTTCTTTTTCTAGCTTAGTGGGTTTTGATTATCATATGAGAACAAGGATGAGTAGGCCATCCTGCACTTGAAATTTTGATTTTTACTTGCAGGAATAGGTCTACCAGGAGATGTTGTGGTTCTCATGCACTCTACGACGAGCACATGTCCACATTTAGGGGCCATATGTTATCCCCATTTTGTGGATAACTAAGGATATTATGTCTCGAGGCCCTCAGGTTATAGATATGGAGTGTTGAGTGATGCCAACCCCCCTTCTCCTTCGGCTATGCGACCTCCCGGTCAAGGATCTTCAATTCTCGGAGTTGAATTAGCTCTCTGAAACATTAATGGTCTCGCTTGTAAATAACCACAAGTCTCTTCAGTATTTCGGTTCAAGTTTTATGACACTCATGATCTCTCCCTTCACAATACCGGGTGATTTGTGTTTAGGCACTATCTCCTCCTCTGTTATCTCCTTCCCACATATGACCTCAGGTTATGTCCACACACAATTGCGGGTGCAGTTGAAAGTGGTTTGGGATCAATCCACTTTCCCCCCCGCAATTCACCACCAAACGCCATGCATCCAATTTGCAATACCACAGTTTTTGTTGCGGCCCACTCTTAAGTTTTTAAATTCCAATCACTTTCCATCCCCACAATCCTTCGTAACCATCGATCTCGCAATCTCAATGGTGCTTTTGAATGGATGGCATAGATATGTCCTTTCCAAATCTACGAATCAGATTTAACCCTTCTAAATCAACGACTGTGATTTATTTCGTGGTTCGAACTTCGGGAGTTTCGATTTTCAACCTTTTCTTTTCTCCGAAATGCATGGATTCTTGCTATGTGTCCTCTTGAATCAGATGGCTATAATTTGCTTCGGACTATCCAACGGTCAACATTTATTTCAGCCCTCCGATTCTCCGGGCTTCGGGAGTTTCAAGTCTCAATCTGAAAATCTCGAAGTGATTTCTCTGGAGTTCATAATCTATCACCACGTATCCTTCTGTATTAGACAGTTCATATCTCCTTCGGGTCTTCGGGTTTTAGCAATCTCAATTATCAATTGAAACCCAATTGCAATTTACCCGGAGCTCCCAATCTGTTGACACATGTTCTCCTTAAATCAACGGCCCTTGTCTCCTTCGAAACTTCGGCGATCTCTCCTCCTACATATACACCGAGTTTAAAGTTCGTGCTCTTTTCCTAAATCCAACGGTCTGAAATAATTTGGCTCCTCTTGGATAGATATTCACCCTTAACCTTGCCCAACCTTCGCAAATTATTCTTATGAAAGATTTCTTCGACACTTAATCGATTTCTGGTCCTCTCCACTCTTTGCAACTGACCTCTACACTTTCTTGCGAGAAAACCCAAGTTATTTCTCCAAGTCAAAGACTTCGCCTACACACTCCTTGCGCTTAATATGTACACTCTGCATACAAAAGTTCCATGCTATCTCTTCTGAGCTTCGAGTCGAATAAGACTCTCTCGTACGCACTCCTTACGTTCAATATGCACTCCTTTCATAACTTACAGAAGAGAAACAATTGAAACTTATTCAATTCTTCGTAAATTCATCCATTCACCATGAACACCATACATCCACAAAATTCATAACAACAGTAAACTTGTAAATAATATCAACACTGTACAATTGGATCAACTTCCTATGTTTTATTCATTCCAAAAAAAAACATGATTACACCTATATCTCTTACAATCATTACAATTAGAAAACTTATCTAAGGACCCAGATCTTCCTCTCTCTTCTTCCTCCTATCTAAATTCTATCACCTTCTACTCTAGCGGTTACCTATTCAACTTAATTAAATGCAACCTAATGACTAATCAGGGCAAATATCCTACACCTGTAATATTTTATAGTCGTGTAAGGATTTACAATCGCTCCATCATTTCAAACGGTGGCCTGAATTTACATACAACTAATTTAATTAACGAGAAATTCAAAAAATTGCCACACTGCTACCAATCTAGTTAAGAGTCGGTTTGGTTCTTTCAATGCATGAAGTGTTGAGTTCTCTTCAACCTTTTCTTTTCTTGATTTGATAGCGATGCTCCTGCATCATACTCCTCTGGAAAAAATATTCATGGACTCTTATCCATGATCTCTTGCACTGTTTTTCCATGCTTCAAAATATCAGGTTCAATTACCCAACTTGAATCTTCCACTAGGTGATCCTTCCACTTCACTAAATATTAAGGGTGGATCTTTCTTCTGGTTTTCCTTCCAACTCTCTGTTCCAAATTTTTTTGCATATGAGGTTTTTCTATTGTGGGCATTTGTTCTTCCCACTGAATCTCTTCCTGATCATCTAATTTTCCTGCATCATCTCTGTTATAAGGATACAGGTCTGCAACGTTGAATATTAGTGATATCCCAACATTGTCTGGCAACTTGATCTCATAAGCATTTGCTGCAAATTTTCTAAGGATCTTGCATGGTCGTATCTTCTTCATTTTCAACTTATTATATGTTCCTCTTGGAAACCTTTCCTTTCTCAGATGAGCTAAAACTTCATCTCCCACTTCAAATTGAACTTCCCTTCTTTTCTGATCAACTTTGTCCTTATACTTTTGATTACTATCATGTATTTGCCTCCTAACTTGATCGTAAAGTCTTGCATTTCTATAGAAAAATCTTCTGCTCCAGCGCTCCTGAATTCATATTGTTTCAACTCTCTCTATTATGCAACCCCTCTTGGTTGTCTTCCATATACTATCTCAAATGGACTTTTTCCAGTGCTCCTGTTGACTGAATTGTTAAATGCAAATTCTTCCTGTGCCAGAATCTGATCCCATTGACGACCTTGTGACTCCTGTTCACCACTTCAATCTGTCCGTTTGTCTAAGAGTGATATGATGAAATAAAAGATAAATTAGTTCCCAACCTCCTCCATAGAGTCCTCCAAAAGTGTCCTACAAACTTAGTGTCCCTATATGAGACTATACTTCTGGGCAATCCATGTAATCTCACAAATTCTCTGAAAACAAATTGTCTACATGTGTAGCATCATTTGTTTTCTGGCATGGTATGAAATGTGCCATCTTAAAAAATCTATCGACCACAAAAAATATGGAATCACTTCTTTTCTGGGTTCTAGGTAATCCCAATACAAAAATCCATACTAATTGCATCCTAAGGCCTTTCTGGAATAGGCAATGGCTGATACAAACCAACGTTTTGTCTCTTTCCTTTTGCATGTTGACAAATATTACATCGATTTACAAATTTCTTCACATTTTCCCTCATACCTGGCCAATAATACAAACTATTCAATTGTGCAAATGTTTTGTCATGACCAAAATGTCCGGCTAGGCCTCCACTATGTTTTTCTTTCAAAAAATTATCTCTCATTGAGCATCTTGGTATGCACAATTGGCTTCCTTTAAACAACAAACCATCCTGGATCAAATATTCTACCCATGAGTTGTTATCCCTCAACAAAGGATTTCCATATGCTTCATAAGCCTCCTTAAAATTTGGATCTTCCTGATACATTTCCTTAAGGTGCTCAAACCCTAAGGTCTTCACTTGGAATTCCTGTACAACCAAACCCCTCCTGCTCAAAGCATCTGCAAATTTATTAGCACTTCCCAAAATATTTTTAATGATGAAAGTAAAATTCTGCATGAATTCTACCCACTCAGCATGCCTCTGATTCAACTTCTCTTGCTTAGCAATAAATTGCAAAGCTTGATTATCACTATACAAGACAAAATCTTTTGGAATTAAATAATGTCTCCATTTCTTCAAAGCTTGAATCACTGCATAAAAATCCTTTTCATATGTAGAATATTTTTCCTTAGTGTCATTCAAATTTTCACTAAAATAAGCAACTGGCCTAATATCTTGACTCAAAACTACTCAATGGCTATTCCACTTGCATCACACCTCACCTGAAATGTTTTTCCAAAATCAGGTAAAACCAAAATTGGTTGTTCTGTTATCTTCTTTTTCAACACCTTGAAGCTTTTCTCAACCTCCTCTGTCCAATTAAAATACTTATGTTTCTTCTTCACAGTATCCATCATGGGTGCACATATACCACTAAAATTTTTGATAAACTTTCTATAAAAACTTGCCAATCCATGAAAACTTCTCACCTCAAATATTCTTCTTGATGATGGCCATTCTTTGATTGCTCTCACCTTCTGTGAATCCATCTTCAATTCATTTGTAGATATCAAAAAAACCAAATATATGAGTTTTGTCTTCATAAAAGAACTTTTCTTCAAGTTTATTAAAAACTTTTCTTGCTGCAACCTCCTCATCACTAATGTCAAATGATTTAGATGTTCTTCCTCTATTTTGTTGAAAACTAATATATCATCCAAATATACAATGACAAATTTACCTATGAAGTCTTTCAGTACTTCATTCATCAACCTCATAAATGTGCTTGGATCATTTGTCAATCCAAATGGCATGACTAGCCATTCAAACAAACCTTCATTTGTCTTGAATGTTGTCTTCCATTCATCTCCCTCTCTCATCCTTATCTGATGATATCCACTCTTCAAGTCTATTTTTGAAAAATAGCTTGCTCCACTTAAACAATCCATCAAATCATCCATCCTGGGTAAGGGAAATCTATACCTGATGGTAATCTTGTTGATGGTTCAGGAATCTGTACACATTCTCCATCCTCCATCCTTCTTCGGACTTAATACAGTTGGCACTACACAAGGGCTTAGACTTTCCCTGACTAAACCTTTATCCAACAACTCTTGAACTTGCTTATTAACCTCTTCATTCTCTCGAGGTGTCAACCTATAGACCACTTTGTTTGGCAAACTGGATCTTGGAATCAAGTCAATATGGTGGCTAATACTCCTAATGGGTGGTAATGAGTGATGCAACTCATCCACTACTATGTCAGCAAAATTCTCTAACAATTCTTGGATTTCTTCAGGCAAATCATTCATACAAGTATTGGTAAGGATAAATCTCGTCTTCCTCACTACAACAAATTGAATTTCTTGATCTTTCTTGATATCCTTCAAGAATTCCTTCCCACTCACAAGAAGTATTCTTGTGTTGACTTCTTCCTTTTCTTTCTTCTCTTTTATTGGCAGTAACATGTGGGTTCTACCATTTTTTTCCAGAGTATAAGTATTTTTCCTCCCATCATGAACGACATTCCTATCAAACTGCCATGGTCTCCCCAACAAAATATGAAAAATATCCATGGGAATTACATCACACAAAGTCTCATGTTTATAGCCTCCTATTTTAAATTCAACTTTTCATTGTTGACTTACCATTACTCGATGTCCTTTCTGCAACCACGATACTTTATATGGACTTGGGTGTGCATTTGTCTCCAGCTCCAACTTCTCCACCATTTCTGTAGATACTAAATTATCAGTGCTCCCACTATCTATAATCATCTTGCAAACTTTATCCTTTGTTTTACAAGCAGTCCTGAACAATCTCGTTCGCTGAACTGAGATTTCTATTTCTTTTTCTAGTTTTAGTAGAGATTTCCTCATCATAAGGTTATGTCCTTCTTCTGCTTCTTATGCTTCCACATTCTTCTGATCTTCAGAAATGTGTGCTTCTCCTTCTCCTTCTTTCTTCCTCTCGGGGCATTCCCAAGACATGTGTCTTGTCTTTCCATAGGCATAACATTTAACTCCACCTCCTCTACCTCTTCTTCTTCCTCAAGGAAAACAATTTCTCCTACCAAACGGTCTTCTTTTGGAACTTCCTCCCCTTTCAAGGTGACCATATGATTTCTCATTCTCATCCTTATTTTTCGATGCCTTATCATAGACAATCCCCTTACCTCTATTTAAGCCTCTTCTTTTGTTTCGCTGACTATGGTTCCTAGCCAACTTTTATTTTTCCTTCAATGCAATCTGATAAGCATCTTCCATTGTCCTTACATTCATCATACTAATATCATCCTAGATTTCATACCTCAAGCCATTTATATACCTGGAAAATTTTTCATCATCCTTCTCCTTTTTTCCAGTCCTAATATTGAGCCTATAGAATTCTTCTGTATACTCTTTCATTGTCATACCCCTCTGTCTCAGGTTTTGCAACTTTCTGAACAAATTTATCTGGTAATCCTTAAGTATGAATTTAGCCTTCATTTTGGCTACCATCCTATCCCAATTCTTTATCTTTTGTTTGCCTTTGCTCCTTCTCTCTGCCTTCAGTTCATCCCACCACAGTGCTACGTGTCCCTTTAATCTGGTGACAACATGTCTCACCTTCCTTCCTTCATCGACATCTTCATAGTCAAAATACTTGTCCATGGATGTTATCCAGTCCAATAGCTCTTCGGCATCCAAATTACCTTCATACATTGGGACATCCATCTTCTCTCTAGCTCCGAACTTCATAACAACTTTCAAGAAGCGTTCATCGCCTGCATCTTCCCCTATAACTTCTTTAACTTCTATTTCTTCACTCTTTTCATCACTTACGTCTCCAGCGAGAGATGTTCTCCTTTACATTGCTTCCATCACTTCCAACCTTGCACGAATTTCTCTCACTTCCCTTCCTACAACACGATTTACTATAGGTGGATTTACGTGTATCCTTGGCGGCATTATTTCAACTTCTCCTAACACACAAAATACAACTTCAAGTTTTTTTTTTTTGGGGCTCTGATACCACTTGATGCCAACCCCCCTTCTCCTTGGGTTAATCAACCTCTCGATCAAGGATATTCAATTCTCAGAGCTGAATTATCTCTCTGAAACCTTAATGGTATCGCTTGTAAACAACCACAGGTCTCTTCAGTATTTCAGTGCAAGTTGTATGACACTCACGATCTCTCCCTTCGCAATACCGGGCGATTAGTGTTCAGGCGCTAGCTCCTCCTCCGTTAGCTCCTTCCCGCATATGACCTCGGGTTATGTCCACACACAATTGAAGGTGTGATTGAAAGTGCATCCAATTTGCAATACCACAGTTTCTATTGCGGCCCACTCTGAAGTTTTTAAATTCCTAGCACTTTCCATCCCCGCAATCCTTCGTAGCCATCGATCTCACAATATCGAAGGTGCTTCTGAAAGGATGGCTCAGATCTGTCCTTTCCAAATCTATGGATCAAATTTAACCCTTCTAAATCAACGACTGTGATTTATTTCGTGGTTCGGACTTTGGTAGTTTCGACTTTCAACCTTTGATTTCCTCCGAAATGCACGGATTCTTTTCGTGTGTCCTCCTGAATCGGATGGCTATAATTTACTTTGGACTATCCAACAGATGACGTTTATTTTAGCCCTCCAGCTCTCCGGGATTTGGGAGTTTCAAGTCTCAATCTGAAAATCTCGAAGTGATTTCTCCAGATTTCATAATCGATCACCACGTATCCTTCTAAATTAGACGGTTCAGATCTCCTTCGGGTCTTCAGGTTTCGACAATCTCAATTCTCAATTGAAACCCAATTGCAATTTACCCGGAGCTCCCAATCTGTTGACACGTGTTCTCCTTAAATCAATGGCCCTTGTCTCCTTCGAAACTTCAGCGATCTCTCCTCCTATGTATACACAGAGTTTAAAGTTCGTGCACTTTTCCTAAATCCAACGGTCTGAAATAATTCGGCTCCTCTTGGATAGATCTTCACCCTTCACCTTGCCCAACCTTCGCAAATTCTTCTTCTGAAATATTTCTTCGATATTTAGTCGATTTCTGGTCCTGTGCACTCCTTGCAACTGACCTCTGCACTTTCTTGCGAGAAAACCCGAGTTATTTCTCCAAGTCAAAGACTTCACCTACACACTCATTGCGCTTAATATGCACACTCTGCATACAAAAGTTCCATGCTATCTCTTCTGAGCTTCGAGTTGAACAAGAATCTCTTGCACGCACTCCTTGCATTCAATATGCACTCCTTGCATAACTTACATAAGAGAAACAATTGAAACTTATTCAATTCTTCATAAATTCATCCATTCACGATGAACATCATACATCCACAAAATTCATAACAACAGTAAACTTGTAAACAATATCAACACTGTACAATTGGATCAACTTCCTCTATTCTATTCATTCCAGAAAAAAAACATGATTACACCTCTATCTCTTACAGTCATTACAATTAGAAAACTTATCTAAGGACCCAGAGCTTCCTAGCTCTTCTTCCTCCTATCTAAATTCTATCACCTTCTACTCTAGCGGTTACCTACTCAACTTAATTAAATGAAACCTAATGACTAATCAGGGAAAATATTCTACACCTGTAATATTTTACAGTCGTGTAAGGATTTACAATCGCTCCGATATTTCAAACGGTGGCCCGACTTTAGATACAACTAATTTAATTAACGAGAAATTCAAAAAATATCCACATTGCTACCAAGATGGTTAAGAGTCGGTTTGGTTCTTTCAATGCATGAAGTGTCGAGTTTGCTTCCACCTCCATTTTTCTTGATTTGATAGAGATTCTCCTACATCATCGAGACACTACATGACCAACAATACCCTTTGCACAGATGGAAAACCCACTCACCACCACATATGGTCACAGATTTCCATATGGCATCCACCACACCATCTGGCTTCCGGAAGGCAGTGGACCTTTCTCCATGAGGTACAAGCCAGTATTATGGTGAGCATAATTTCAATATTTATGCCATTTGATTATGTTGTATCTTAGATTTATCTAGATTTCATGATATATTCTTGGACATTGTGACTTTTGCCTTGCTTCACCTTGGTGGTTGACATTGTTTCCTAGTAAGTGGTCTTCCTTGGGGATGGGTTTGCTACTGGGAACTCCTTTGATGAGCCATTGTGCCATTCCCGACCATAATTACCACTTTCCATCATTGTTCCCCTCCATTTTTTTATCTCTTGGGATTTTAGGGTGTATTGATCCAAGAAGGGGTTGTCCCTCATTCTATGGGAAGAGGGGGAGGAAGGCCCATAGGGGTTGATGTTGGGTAAAAGATAAAATCCTTGTATAAACCTTCCAAATTCTTTGCCTGGGGATCACCCAAGAAAGCAATAAAACTCTTATCTTTGAGTAAAGGGGACCCACAATATAATAAATAATGCTTAAAAGGTTAGTTGAAGGATAGGAGGTATCATCATGATCCGACCTATCATGTCCATGCATATCTAGTGGTATGAAATTACCTTCATATTGTCACCAAACTAGGGTAATGACTCTTAATTACATGGCTGAGAGAAAGTGGGTCTCATCTTTCCATTAGGTGTTTGTGGGTGACATTGTCATCACTTGGTCACAACGCCAAGGCAATGACCTTCAACCTCTCCTTATGCTATATTGAAATAAAATAAAGAAAGAAATATAAAAGGCAATTGATGGGGTTGCAAAAAGTGCATTGCGGACGATGGTACCACACACCCTCTACAAAGGCACTCATGAATGAGACACTATGACCCCTTATATGTCATGAGCCCTATGCCCTTTGAGTCTTGACCCCAACCACTTCATCCACTTTACATGTCTTAGAGAGGGAGCTCTTGGAAACTCTCCTTGACCTAGGGCTAGATCTACCCAATAGGACACCTCATCAACCTTCCCATATTCAAGCTTGACAAGTCTTATAGTGTCTTTGAGTTGTTAATTGTTT
>SNQJ01S0135705.1:2155-18140 GCA_010110895.2 Picea sitchensis
ATAGTATTGTCGAAGATCTGGCCCAAGCACTGTCTGCGATGTCAGCCCTTGAAGTCCTTCAGAGTTGTCCTATACAACGGAAGGCACTATTGAAAGCTATTGGTGGAATCGAACCTACGGATACAAATTTAATATTTTTTGACTTGGAAGATCACATTCCAAGGTTACCCCCTCAACTCACATTCCAAATACAAGTTATTATCTTCGACAAAAACACTTGTAGAATAGTAATTGATGAAGGTGCCTCAACGTGTGTCATGTCTATTACTTGTTGGAAAGCCATCAGCTCTCCTCCTTTGACTACATCCCACAACACGCTCAAAGCCTTCAATGGCTCGGGTTTTAAGCCTTACGGTGTCCTCCCTTCGTTGCCTATTACGTTAGAAGGCAAAACAGTCAACATTGAATTGGAGGTCTTTGACACTCCTCTCGATTAAAACCTTCTACTTGGACGTAGTTGGATCGATTCCATGCGTGCAGTTGTGTCCAATCTTTTCTGTGTCGTGCGTTTCCTGCATCAAGGAAAAGTCGTTACAGTAGACCAATTGGCCTTCTTTCACTATGATGCACGTACTAGCAACGTAGCTTTCATTGCAAAAACCCCCCCTGGATATGAGAACGTCGATGTGGGTCTTCTTAAAGATTCCTCATTGATGGGTACTTTCCCCATCCCACCACCCGATGTTCCACATTCGTTTGTCACCTCGATCAACATGATTTCCACCTTTGTTCACGAAACCCCTGCGTCTTACGACCCATGGATGGTACCCAACCTCGGCGATCATCTTCGTTATGGTGACGACATGCCTTTGAGTCCGGTCGAATACGCTTATCAAGCCATTCAATCGGCAACCCCTTCTACCCCCTCTCTTGGTGATTTATCTCCAAATACATTCCGTGTCATTTTTCCCACGGACAAGATGATTATGTCTGTTATGGCCATGAAAGACACCCCTTGGGACAATGGACATCATCATTCCATCCTCTTCCTGGAACAACACACCATCAAGGGTTTCCAATGGATCTCGACCCTGTCGACCGTTGTCTTCATTTCTACCATTCCTGAGTCTACACACGATCTGTTCTATGAAGGGAACTTAAGTAACATCTCACCCACCCTCCCCCTCGACATATCCATAAAACCTGGAATTGTCGAAAATGTGCATATCGAAGCTTCGTTTTCCCATGACAAAGTTGTCACCTACAAGTCTCTTTTCCAATAATTTTGTGACGTCTTCGCATGGATCTATGAAGAAATGCCGGGTATTGATCCCGACATTATGGTACATGAAATTAAGACATACCCAGGCATTAAACCCATCCAGCAACGACTTCGTCCAGTCCACCCACGTAAATCAGCCTCTATCAAGCTTGAATTTGAGAAACTTCTTAAGGCTGGATTCATTTACCCAGTGGCTCTAACTGACTGGGTTTCCAATCTTGTTCTGATTGACAAGAAACAAGGCACAATCTGTGTGTGCGTTGATTATAGGGACATTAACAAAGCTTTTCCTAAAGACAACTTTCCTACCCCCTTCATTGACCAGATCGTCGACGATTGTGCCAGAAGTGAAATCTTCTCTCTGATGGATGGTTTCTCCGGATATAATCAAATCAATATCGTACCCGCAGACCAACACAAGACCACTTTTATTTGTCCTTGGGGCACTTTCGCCTATCGGAAAATTCCATTCGATTAAAGAATGTCGGTGCAACTTTTCAACGTGCTATGTCTTATGCCTTTCATGACATAAAGCACATTGTGCGGCCATATCTTGATGACTTACCTACTCATTCCATGCACCATGTAGATCATCCAATACACCTCCACGCCATTTTCCTTCGATGTCAGTTTTACCATATACGCTTGAATCCCCACAAATGTATTTTCTGCGTAGAATCTGGCCAACTTCTAGGCTTTATTGTTTCACGTCAAGGGATCAGGGTAGATTATTTGAAGGTCAAGGTGATTCTCAATCTCCCTCCTTCTTCCTCACTTCGCCAGTTACAAAGTTTACAAGGGAGGGCAAACTTTCTCTGTCGTTTCATCCTGAACTATGTTGAACTAACTCTTGGATTTACGCGACTACTCAAGAAAGGTTCTGAGTTCATATGGGATACCACTACCAACAAATATTTTGAAGCTTTGAAAC
Source organism: Picea sitchensis (assembly GCA_010110895.2). Classification (NCBI taxonomy): domain Eukaryota; kingdom Viridiplantae; phylum Streptophyta; class Pinopsida; order Pinales; family Pinaceae; genus Picea; species Picea sitchensis. The sequence continues at coordinate 4,309 of SNQJ01S0135705.1, forward strand.
TGTCTTTGACACGTACCCCTCTACTCTTCCCACCTGATTACAGTCGGGATTATTTCCTTTACCTCGCAACCTCAGACTATACCATCGTTATGGTTCTCGTCCAGGAGGATGATTCTCATGATGAACATGTCATCTATTACTTGAGTTGGAGTCTCACAACTACCAAAACCAAGTATTTAAATGTTGAAAAACTGGCTTTGGCAGCCGTCCAGGCTGTTCAATGTTTCCGGCACTATATCCTTTTACGCAAAACTACAGTGATTTCTAACTGCAACCCTATGCAGCACATTCTTACACGTCAATTGTTAGGGGGGAAATACTCCAAATGGATCGTAATACTCCAGGAGTTTGAATTAAAATTCGAATGCACTAAGTCCAAGAAATCCTTGGTGTTTGTCGAGTTGATATGCGACCTTCCCTGCTCTGAGACGAAAAATGTTGTAGAAGATTCATTACTCGATGAATCCCTTTTCCTGATCAGTTCTGATGACCTTTGGTATGGAGATATCATCATATATCTCCAAACCCAGACTTTTCGGCCCAATTTGTCTAGCACTGACCACCGTCGAATACACTACCAAGCCCGTCAGTATATTATCCTCAGTGATACTCTTTATCATCGTGGGATTGACTTCATTTTTCGACACTGCCTCACATTTGACGAAGCCGAGAAATCCCTGAATGACTTCCATTCTAGAGCTTGTGGTGGTCACATGTCTAGGTATGCTACTACCCAAAATATCTTACGAGCAGGGTATTTTTGGCCTTCTTTATTCAAAAATTGTATAATTGTTGTCCAAAAATTCCATGCTTGCCAAACCTACAACAATAAAATGTGTTCACACCCTGTAATCTCTGTGGGTTCTTTTGTGAAATGGGGTATCGATTTCATGACATGTCACCCTCACTCAGCCCGAGGGCATGGATACATTATTGTAGCCGTAGATTATTTTACGAAATGGGCCAAGGCGATGCCAACATTCGACAATACCAAAAGGACTGCAGCATGATTCATATTTAATCACATCATTGCTCATTTTGGTATTCCTCAGTCTATCATTACTGATCATGGTAGCCACTTTAGAAACTTCATGATGTCTGAACCCACTGAAAATCTGTGCCTTCGCCATGAAAACTCAACACCCTATTACCCACAAGCCAACGGCCAAGTTGAAACAATAAACAAGGTCTGCATTACCATGCTTCGACGAATGATAGGGATTCATAGAATGAGTTGGCACACGATGTTGTTTTCAGCATTGTGGGCTTACCAGACATCCTTTAAGTCCGCTACCGGGTTTACACCATTCCAGTTAGTCTATGGTCTAGAAGCCATCTTGCCGATTGAATGTGAGATACCCTCAGTAAAACTATCCATCAAACTTCTCCCAAACACTTCTGCTAAAGAAGAACATCTGTTGTATCTCATGAAATTAGACGAAACATGTCGCGATGCCACCCTAGTTATAGAAGCCCAAAAAAAACGCGTCAAAGCCCAATACGACAAACATGTCAGGCCACGCATTTTCTCCGAAGGTGATCTTGTTCTGCTTTACGAACAAGATCGGGATATGCTAGGAGCTGGAAAATTTGAAGCTATGTGGCAAGGTCCTTATATCATCAGACGAGTTTTGGAGAAAGGAGCTTACCAGTTGGTGGACTACGACGGTATCCCTTTGAGTGAACCCAGAAATGGGTTGTACTTAAAGAAGTACTATTGCTAAGATCACTTGTGCATGAGTGCTTGTATTTCACTGTATCATACTTTTTGTGTGTTACTTTAGTATGCTTTTTCATTATTTGGTCTCTGCCCACGACCGCTTATCTTACGTTGTGCTTGGTTTCCAGATGTCGGAGTCTTCGCTACCCCACATTGGCTTTGCCGATGGTGCTAGTTGTAGTACTCAGAACCTTGCTTCTACTGCATGGGCAATTTATGCACCTACAAATGAACTTATCAGTCTGCAAGGTGTGTGCCTTGGTCGTGCGACCAATAATATTGCAGAATATAGCATCGTCATCGAATTTTTGTTTGATGCTATTTCGCTCGATATCTGCCACTTGGTTATACGACTCGATTCACAGCTAGTAGTACTACAGCTAAGTAATGTCTATGCTATTCAAAGTCCTACTTTATTACGGGTATATTTACGAATTCGCCTCTTGGAACGTTATTTTGATTATATCGAATATCAGCACATTCCTAGATGTCTAAATACATTGACTGATGCTTTAGCTAACTATGTGTTAGACAGACATTTGGGACAATTATAAACCAATCACACATTACATGTATCACACAACACAAAATAAGCCGGTAGAAGCCATATATATGTATATAACGATCAAAAGTTTTTTACAAAAAGTTTTTGTCCAAGGATCAAAATCTCAAAATACGAAGCCCATAGCTTCTACAAAATAGCGTCACGGATGACACTCACGATAACACACAACTGCTCGGGCTACCCTATGAAGCAGTTGACTGAGAGAATCGGACACGCCCACAATATGGTGTTGATAACGTCTCGGAATCTCCCCAATAGCAATGCTTGGGACATCCGCGATCAACCCCTCTAAGTTATGTTCCACTCCCTCATAGTCTTTGGCATCCCATCTTGCCACTGGAGTCGCTTCTCCTCGGCTTTGAATGGGAGACGTTCCCGGAGGTCGATACAGCCCCACATCTGTGTCATCAAAAAGAAATTTTTGGATCAGTTCTTGGATAAACACAAAAACATTTCATATGATAAAAATTGCAAAAACATCTAAAAAGAACAAAATGTGTACTTCTTACCTAAGTCACCCCACTGAGCATCCTCAGGTAGGGCCAAATCTGGATCCCCTCGAAAATCCAAACCAGCATATGAGTAGTCATCGATCATCAGCATATGGGGCCTCAACCAGTCAAAAAATGAATCATTATAATTGATTATGGGCCCTGCTACGTGTCGAGCCATGACGTTACACCACCTCAGCATCCTCGGATCCTGTGGAGCCGGTAAGCCCCAATCAACCTGTAGTTGTAGCAGTAGGACCCTCTCGAGGAAGAATGACACCAAAAGTGACCCATACCCAAACTGCTTCAAGTCACCCTTTCTTCATTTTGTTAGTTGCCTCTTCATACTGCGGTGAACTGCATCTGACCAGTTGAAGACCCGAGGCTCTGTGCACTCTATGGCATATTGGAAATAGCTCTGGAGAGCCATGTGTGGAGTGGCGCTCCCATCCATGCATGAAATAGTAAACAATATGGTCCGTAGGGTCAAATCTTGGAACCCCCAAATGGAAACCTTACCCTTGCTTCTCTCTACCTCAGGAACATAGTATTGGCGACAATATTCGCTCATCCGAAGTTCGCCGCCTCTACCTTCGATCAAACTAGCATGGTATCCACGCCATGAAAACCTCGTTAGAAAATAGATATCCTCGATATCTAGTGTCAGTGTATGGACTCCCACGTGAAATAACTATTGATCCACGTCCCACATGTGGACCAGGTATTCCAACAATCTGAGTTGGGCTCTCATGCCCTGAATCCTAAAGAATATCAAGAGCCCACAATCCTGGAGGGAAGCGACTGTACCCGGGTCATTCCCGACAATGGCATCATATTCCTCATGTTCTCTTTCTCTCCATTCCAACATTGTGATGGTCAAACACCTGCAAAAGAGCCATGAGAGAGAAGTCAGCAACTTGTTTTAAACTCTTGCATAATTTCTATTGAGAAAAACTTCACTTTAAAATCCATTTTTCATCCCCCGCAGGTGGCCCTTTTGCACAGTGTGAGACTCTCGCAGGTGCCCTGAAGGCCACCTGCGAGAATATTAGATTCTCGCAGGTCCCGCAAGGCCCACCTGCGAGAACACTTGAGCGCATGGTCTGACCCTAAAATGGACTTAAAACCCAAAAAATTGCCAATAAAAACCAAAAATAAACCATGGAAAAGTTGAAGGATCAAGATCTTACCTCGTTGGCTGAAACCGTTCGTCGAATGATCACTTGTGCCTTCTGCAATCGAGCAAAGAAAATTGGGGGGGAAATGAGGTATGTTGGACAAGTTTTTGGCAAAGTAACAATAAAATGGTAAAAAGTCCTTTTCACCTATATTTATTCACTTTTTACCATTTCTTATTGGTTTTTTATATTATTTTTATTGCTTTGCTTATAAAACCTAATGCCCTAATAGCCTTGTGAGTATGTTTTTTTGCAGATATAACAACTTCGAAGTCCGAACGAGGGGGTACGGGCGTTTTTTTCTTTTTGTCGCATGTACGACTTATTTTTTAGGGTTTTTGTAGGCAAAACCTCGAGCTCAGACTTCGTTCATTCTCGCACTCGAAAATATATGAGAACGTAACCGAGTATACTTTTTCTCGTCTTTTCATACTCGTCATGGTAACATGAAAATGATGAACGTAAGGGAGTATCCTTTAATCCCTTTTCACGCTCCATAAAAACGAAAAGATTGTTGAGCGATCTTGTTCTCTTCACGCTCGTTAAAGTATTTGAAGAAAACGTTCGACGAGTGATAGTTTATCACTTTTTTGGTCTCGTCGAACTTATTTACGAAAAAGGAACTGGGAGTGTTCTCTTTAAGTGTTTTTCAGACTCTCAAAACATGAAAAACTCCTGAGTTTCCTTTCTTTGGACTCGTAAAACAAACATCGAAAGGCCCATATGGGACAGAGCCACTCCTTCCTAGGGTTCGTTAAATATACTATGAGGGACTCGTCTGAAGGATGATCTTACATCAACAAGCATATGTTATCCTCCTCAATCTTGTGTAAAAATAAAGAGGTACTCGCCAAAAATGGTGGGGGAAATTTTGGGAAAGGGATGTGTTTTCGTATTCATATTAATGGCAGTAAGCGTCGCTCTTGAACATGACACCCCCTATTCATCATTTGAATCCGGGTTGGGAAATCCATTTGTCTCTTGTTCGACTTGCTACAAGGTTATATCTTGGGTCATCTTTGAGTCAGTGCTGCCAAGTCCTTGGTCGTGTTGTTCATATGTTCAAGAGAAGTCCAAACAAGCCCTCTATTGAGTCAGCCATCTACAGTTGTCCATTCTTACTATGTCGGCCTTCCCTGTGTCCGTTTCAACCCATGTTCATACTTTGATTCACCCTCAAAATATGTTACTTATTTCGTGTCATTGATGGGGGATACATCAAGGCCCTCCTGTGACGAGTCTTGTTCCGTCAACTCCAACTCATTATCTAGAAATAAGACATAGAAATCATTTAGTACCTTGGAACTTGCATGCCTTAATGGCAGGTCTCTTCGCTTTCGACAAGGGTTTCACATCATTGATCCTTGATCGAGATATTTTTTTGAGTGCTCGACGTTAGCTCATTCATTCGCATTCGTTTAGATTGTACTTCGGTACCTTGGGAGTCATTGAAATCAACGGTGATTTCCCTCACACTTGTTAACGGTTTTCATCAATGATCAGTAATCAAGTGGTTTCTACCATGTTCGACTTCAGCACATGTAATCACATGGCTAGATTTGTACTTTTAGGTGACAGGATTGAAGACCCTGGGTCTCATCTTTGTGATCCAGGCTGCAATGGAGTATGTATGATTTGTATCAACACATAGATCCACTTTGTATGCCGCGTGGCTATGTCGTAATTCAAGTCTTCTCACATAGATCCACAATGTATTCCTGGTGGCTATGTAGCATTTTGACGACATGGATCCATAGTGTATGATTGGTGGCCATGACTTACATTTATGATTCCATTCACTTGTGATCTGAGCATGGGAATTCCTACCTCAGAACTGGTATTATATTCTGCAGATGCTTGGTTGTTTACAGGTTTTCGATTAGGTGTGCTCCTTGTTTCTCACACACACATGCAGTTTACAAAGTATTTCAGTTGTCACAAGTTTCGGCCTCATACTTTGGGGGGCATTCTGTTACACATGATTTTGGTCACTCTGGTGATGTCTCTACTAGTGATGTACTCAGGCTCCCACAAGGAATTTTTGCCTGATAAATGTGATTGTTGTCTTCTTCCAAAAACACATTTTTAAGATGAGTTCGCAGGCTGCTTATATTACAGGGTGCGAAAATCCTCCATTCTTGCAAGCAACCCACACTCGGGGTGCGAATTGTTCGCAGTCTTCTCTATAGATAGGGTCGAACCTGTTTTTAAGCTTGGAAAAGAGAAGAGGTCACGAAGGTTCTAGAAGGGAATATTCTAGAAAATGAGTTGGCATTCACATGGTTGGCATCCTACTGACTTCTCATATTTAGTGGGATCATCCTCATCCATTTCACCATCTCTCCTTCTCCTATATATTGAAAGGTTTCTCATGGAAAAGGTTAAGCAAGATGGAATGAAGAAATGGTGAAAGAATTGTGTGAAGAACCCTGCTTGGATAGAAGCTTGGAGACTCTTTTTGGTCTATCAAGTTGTATTGGATCTTCTTCATGCAAATATAGAGAAAGTGTGTGTGTTGGAACCAAGGGTCACTAAAAGGAATCTTGTGACATCAAGGCGATCTGGTTGTATCTTCTACTTTCATTTAATATAATACAGTGGCATGTCCCTTTCCCATAAAATTACTCTTATTTTATTGCATAACTCCTTGATCATATGCATAGGTTGACATTGAATATAATTTGCTATCTTCACTTTGGTTGGTTTGTGTTGTCTTGGACCTGATTTCACAAGAGCACCAGAGCGAAGCGGGAACAACAGAGACCTAAGGAAGCAATATAAAGGTATGTCACTCATTCCTTCTTATTAGTAGATTCAATTACTACAACTTAGGGAAAGACTCGTGTCCTATCCTTTTTTGTTCTAGATCCAGGTGGATCTAGGGAGATCTGTTAGTGTCCACACCTACCGATTTATCCGATAACAGACCCTACACTCCTCAAGCCTACCTGGAAAAAGAACAAGGTAGGAGTAGAAGGAGCTGCTAAAAGACTAGACCGATTCTTGATAACCAACTCTCTTTTTGACAAACACTTAATTGTAAGGCAGTGGATTGGTTTTGGAGGCTTGTAAGATCACTATCCAATCTTCCTAGAATTTAGACAGGGTTCTGAGAAGCCAGCCAGTCCCTTTAAATTTAACAAAACTTGGCTAGAAGATGACTCCTTCATTGAACTGATAAACGAACATTAGATCCCCTTTAGATAGGATCTACCTCAATCGGCAAATTTCCAGTTCACATAAAATCTGAAAAGGATTAAAGAAGTGGTAAAACCATGGGCCTCCCAAAAAAGGAAAAATGAGGACAAGGAATTAAAAGAAATCGAAATTGAGTTACAAAGATTCTTGGAAGAAGAGGGGTGATTTTTTTCCACAACTGAGTCAAAAATCAATCTACTCCATTTGGAGAAAAGGAGGAACAAAGTACTCAAGGAGAAGGAAGAATCTTGGATATTAAAGAGTAGAGTTATATGGTTGGAGAGTGGAGATGAAAACACAAAGTTCTTCCAAGCTTTTTCCAAAGGAAGAAAAAATACCAATATTATTTGGCAATTGAAGGACTCGGCAGGAAACTTGGAAACAACTTTTGAAGGTATGTCAAAACTGGGGAAAAATTACTTTCAAAATATTTTCAAAGAAGAAACCCAAGCTTCTATAGAAGAATTAGTCCAAGTGGCACAATTTTTTCCCAGATTTGTTGAGGAAGCAGACAACTGGCTCCTGATGGAAGAAGTTACAGAAAAAGAGCTCCTGGAAGTGCTTCATAGTTTCCAAAAAGATAAAATCACAGGCCCGGATGGATGGACTATTGAATTTTTCCTGGGATGTTATGAGTTTGTAGGACTTGATTGTCGAAGATGATTGAGGACACTAGAACTTCAAGTTGAAATCCTCAGAGCCTTAACTCAACATTCCTTGCACTTATCCCAAAGATGGATAACCGAGAGACCCTCGATGATTTCAGACCAATATCTCTCTGTAATTGTGCCTACAAGATCATCTCCAAAGTAATTTCTAGAAGGATTAAAAGAATCCTATCTAAAAATATTTCAGAATAACAGTTTGGCTTTCTAGAAGGAAGACAAATCCATGAAGCCATAGGTATAGCAGAAGAAGGACTTCAAAGAATGAAGACAAGAAGTTTAAAAGGAGTAGTGGTAAAGATCGACCTCTCAAAATCATATGATAGAGTAAGTTGGTTGTACATCTAGTTATTACTTACTCATCTAGGATTTGATGTTCTTTTCATAAATTGGGTTATGAACTGCCTCACTTCGGCCTCCTTTGCAGTCCTAATAAATGGCTCGACTTCTTCCTTCTTTTCTTCAGAAAGAGGATTCAGAAAAGGGTGTCCCTTAGCACCACTTCTCTTCCTCTTAGTAGTGGAAGGACTTAGCGGAGCAATCATGCATACAAAGAGTGCAGAGACCTTCTCTGGAATCAAAATCTCTCATGTACTATATCTCACACACCTCCTTTTCGTGGACGATGTTTTAATTTTTAGTGGAGGATCCAAAGGGGAAGTTGAGGTCTTAAGGAATATTCTTTCACTCTTCTCAAAAGCAACAGGGATGCAAATCAATGAAAAAAAATAGTCGCTCTGTACACATCATTTATCTGAAGAAGAAGAGCAATCCCTCAGGTTATTTTTCCCCTTTGAAAGGAAGAATTTAGACGATGGTTTAAAGTACTTGGGTTTTCTTCTAAAACCAAATGATTATAGAAAAAAAGATTGGCAGTGGCTTCCGAAGAAAATGGACAAAAGACTAAATACCTGGAGTCACCGGTGGATTTCACACCCAGGGAGATCGGTACTAGTGAAATCAGTTTTGGAAGCTATCCTAGTTTATTGGATGTCCCTCTCTTGGATCCCTAAAGTAAGTCTGGAAGCAGCAAGAAAACTCACCTCAAAACTCCTTTGGAGTGGAAAAAAGGAAGCTCATGTAATCCCTTGAGTCCGTTGGGATAAAATTGTCGTCCCAAAGGCTATGGGAGGCTTGGGCCTAAAAAATATTTTTCTCTTTTCTAAAGCACTGGCAGACAAGGGGGGATGGAGCATTATAAACTCCACCAACCTCTACACAAAGGTCATTATACAAAAATATATTGAACCAGTCCCACTGGAGTTTTGGATCAGAAGTCAACAAAAATCCAAAAAGGGGGCCTCGGTGATCTGGAAAGCAATTTTAAACGCTTTTCCACTAATTGAAAATGGTTTAGCTTGGAAAATCGGTAATAGACACTAGTTCATAATAGGAAAAGACCCTTGGCGAGGGAGTGAAGGTAAACACATACTTTCAGAGCAGTTAATTCGACATCTACTTTCTTTGGGTTTTACTCATTTAAACAATCTGGTGGATCATAGACGCTCCACCTTATGGTCATAGGGATGGACGGATGCAAACAAATTGGGTCTTAGCGAAGAAGAAAAACTTGAACTGGAAAGATACTTTTTCAATATAAAGTCCTCAGACATAAGACTCATGGACTGCGAAGATGAATTGATTTGCAACCCGGCCCCCTCAGGGATTTATTCCCCAAAATTGGGTTATCTAACATATAACTTGGATTTAGGCCTTGAAGAGCCTGTTTGGTCTTGGAGAAAATTGTGGAAGGTCAAAAGTCCTACAAAAACAAGACTGTTTATGTGGAATGTACTGCAAAATGAAGTTTTAACTTGGGATAACCTTCGGAAGAGAAATTTCTTTGGTCATGGTTGGTGCTCTCTTTGCAAATTTGAAGGAGAAAATATTTTACACCTCTTTCTAGAGTGTATATTTATCAACAAAGTTTGGACTAAAACCTCCAGATTGTTAGATTTGCATTGTGTTTGGGATGGAAGGGATTTGGAACACTCCTAGACTACTTGGTGGAAAACAACATCTTTCAAACATTTAAGAGCCCTTCCCTTATTGGTCATCTGGGGAGTTTGGCTCGCTCGGAATTCCTTTATATTTAAGGGAACCCCTTCTTCTCTAGAGATCTTAGCAGCCAAAAGTGTAGCCCTATTGTCCTCCTTCCTCTCACATAGCCCTAGACCCTCTCCTAGGTAGCCACAAGAGTTCGAGATTGACAGTTCTTCCCCCTGGGGTTTTTTCGATGGAGCTTCTCAAAAAAACTTTTGTGGAGGATGTGGACTCCTCTTTCTTTCAGCTTCGCACTACTTTATTATAACTTTTGGTATTGGGCCAGGAAAAAACAACTTTGCAGAACTTTTAAGCCTTAAACTACTCATTGCCTTCGCCATTGAAAAGGGTTGTCTCCCTTTAAAAGTTTATGGGGACTCTTTAAACGTCATAAACTGGATAAAAGGCACCCAAAGATGCTTAAACACAAGACTCATTGCCTTGTTGGATGACATTACTCATTTACAAACCTCTGTTGACACCTTTGTTTGTCAACATGTCTGCAGGGAAAATAATAAAGAAGCAGACCAAGGGTCAAAAGAGAGGCTTAATTTGGATATGGGCCAATGGAAAATCATTAAACATCACAATGAGCAAGGATATGAATATATGCATCGACCATTTTTGGATTAAACAACTTTCAGCAACAAATTTTTGTGTATTTTTCTATGCATAATATATGCAAAAAATAGTCCTAAATGAGGATCGGTCGAAGCACATACAGTCCAAAGAAACAGAATTTTTGTGGAAGTAACAAAGTGAAGAAGCATTCATGAAATGAAAAAGATAGCATTCAGTTATAGACTCCAATGTAACAGAATACACCAACAGGTGTATATACATAATGTAATTTAGTACACCATGATGTAATAAAATTACGCTTTTTTCCTTGGAAAAAAAAATAACTTACTCAATCATTTTCAGATATTTCCTGGCTAGGAAAATATAGTTGGGAATGTCACCCAGGGTTTATAGCCTCAAAAATTTCACTCAATCCACAAGTATCAATTACAAAGGATCAAGGTTGATTTTATGATTTATATTTGTAACAATGTAAAAAATAAAAACTTAAACAAATCTAGGTGAACGTATACAAATTTTACATTGAAGTAAACATGGAGACAAAAAAGAAAGGGAGAACCAAGTCATGAAAACACATGTATGAGATAGAACAATAATCTGATTTTATTTCATTCTGTGATAAAAAAAATTGTATTTCTCTTTTACAAACCCCTACGAGAGTATGGACCAAAGTCATATTTAGAAGTCTCTGATGGGCACCATACAAAAAGACCCCGATAGTGAAATAAAACTGAAACTAATGATCTAGATCATCTTGCCACAAGATGTTGCCACTTGAATCTGCAAGATATTCTTTATCATCCATGAAAATTAATTCATAAACCAACAAGAATACACAGACTATCAAAGATCAATCAAACACCTTTAAAACAAGCTACTGAAATGTATGATTCAATTTTGAATCTGGTTGCCTTCAATAAGACCCTGTTGTCATCAAGAGGATTAAGCTTTTAAGTAAACTCATAAATGAATGAAAATTGAATCTATCTCACTAACTAGAGAGAAAACCTTAGTGTTGTAGTTCCCCTTCTATTATCCTTCTTGTATCTTCTTTTGATTGAGATTTTATTCTCTCTCAATAAGTTATGGTAGTTCAACTACCTTTCTTTAGTTAATTCAAATTAACTTAACTATTTAGTTTGAGACAAATAAATAATAATAACATATAAATACGGATCTTTAAATAGTAACTAAATAGGTGGGACCCCTTGTGACTCCTAATTATTTCATTTTATAATTATCTGACATAACAAATATTCAAATCATTTAATTCAAAAATATATCTTTGTAACTCTCGCTTCATATTTATATGCTCAAATGATAAATACCAACAGAATGTAATATAATCATGTCCCCAAAAAGCATTATATCCAAGCTATCCAATCAAAAATGCTCAAATGAATGTTGTTGTCCAAAACAGTGTCAAATATATATTTGTTGTTCAAAACTTTATCAAAATATAAAATAATAATAATAATAATGTCTTCAACATATAAAACAACCTCAATCATCAAAATCCATATTTACTACGTGAGGCATTAGGTCTCTTCTCGTTGTTGGCCCATGCCTCTATTACTTCTACCATTACCGCCACTGCTGGAGAAAAAAAAAATGTCATCCTGAAGCAAATATTCAATGAATCATGAAAAATTCTTAATAATCCATACATGAAAATCCACTTAAATAAATCAATATTTGGCTCTATTATTTACTACCAAACACATGCAATCCATCCATAAAACTTTCATCAATTAATTTCCATACGAACAGGGGGTTGATAGGTTCACTGGGAGTATGGGGGGCTTGTATTGTGCGTAAAATGATATCATGGAGGGGGGAAGATACATGGATATTGTTCAAGCAATCATAAAAACAATCAACTGTGTATATAACCAGCTCCCAAAATACCAATCATCAATTAACCTCCATATTATTTCTTTTATTTCCATACATACTTCTCCTTAAAAATTAGTCACAACAGAACATGGAGTGAGAGAAATGTAATTGGGATAATGAGGGGAGTGTATTTCGCTTAAAAGGATATAATGGAAGGGACTCCAATGGTTATTGTTTTATCATTATCCATACCAAACAATGCCATTTTCAAAATCAATTAAAATTCCAAACCCTTTATTGTTTCAAAATTGAAATTCAACACTCTATTTCCAAAATTCCAGAATTGGTGTTTCGCTTCAAGGTTGTTCATTTTGCATTTAGAAATTGCATTGCACAAGAATCATGTCATAATTTATTTCCCAAGAAACATTCAACAGTGATAACACAGCTCGAGCACAATAGAGTCAAGGAGACATAATATTCCAATAATCACAACCAACAGTCGAAGAATGGACGGACTGAGGTCCACAACACTACCATCGGTACTCTCTTAACAACTAAAGAGTTTCACAAAGTGGACTCAAAAGGGATCCCTATGTATAACATAATTCCAAAATGATATTTCAAATAACAAAGCCTCCAAAGTTCCTTTTTATTATGGTTCACAAAAACTCATTCAACGCATATATATTTCACCCACAGAGATACTCTTTTCTCATAAATATAGAACACCTCAAGCATGCTAACACAGCAAGTAGTATATCTTAAACAATATTTTTGTAACACTGTCATTGTTATAGCAAGATTTGCCTCACCATTTCCCTATGCAAACTTATCAACCCCCTTTTTGATAAATCCAAATCCAAAATTATATATTTTTCTGCATATATGCTTCCTAACTGCTTTGCAAGATGCGTATATGCTTGTTGCTCCACTACAGCTCGTGTATATCAGGATATGTGCCAGAAAATACAAAATGAGGTTGGGTTTCCATGTCACAACAAATGATCTCTGATCTTTGGCCTTCCATATACTGGAAATGTTCCGGCTCGGCCCTTTAGTTGCATTCTGGAGGCTATAAGAGCACAATTTTGAGCTATGGAAAAAGAGAGAGAAAGCATTCAACTTTGAGAGCAAATTTACTCTGGAGAAATTACTTCATATTGAGTCTGCATCCCTTTGTCCCTCAAGTCTGAACACAGTGTTCATCCCCCAAGCTCTTCCCTTATTGTCAAGAGGATCTCATTATCTCTTTGCTATGAGCTTGCCTTTGGTGGAGGATTGAAGTGGTGGAGACCCAGTTGGAAGGAACTTGGTTTCTTGGTTTTGAACCGTGCCGACACAAAAGTCTGTAATGTTGATACTTTTGTTGATCAATTATTAATAGAAATACTCATTTCCCGTCCTATCAATATCTTGCAAATATATGATTATTATCCATGGGCATGTTTGTAATGTTTATTAATGGATTGTGCTATCTGATGTGCTAACTCATTTTATATACTGTCACTATATACTTGCATCGCTTGTTTGTTGAGAACTTCTTGCAGGTGT
>SNQJ01S0135705.1:25556-40028 GCA_010110895.2 Picea sitchensis
ATTAATTTAAATTAATCCTAATTACTAACCTAAGCAACTAACTTAATTAGACTAAGTTAATAATTAATTAATAATTAATCTAATCATTATTTTATTTTAAATTATCCTACTAAAACAACTTTATTAGGCTAACAAGCATTTAGAAAATTCCACTAACCCCTTAATATTATTCATTTATTATCCTAAGTTTGTTTATTCATGGATGGGAGGCGGGCGAGAAGTAGCCAACGGGACAAATGGGCAAAGGGAGTGAGTGGCACAGCAGTGGATGAAGGATGCAGCAGGGTGATGGAGGATCGGGCGAAATGGATAGAGGGGAAAAAATGGGTCAACCGAGACAGAAGTATTCATCATGGGGGGAATGCCAAATCAGCAGTCGAAGAATCGATTTACCTATAATTATAGGACCCCAACATATTGCACATTAGTTTATATAGCACATGTTGGAATTGAGTTGATTTCTGCAGTCATACCAGTCTGTTGTGGTTTACCCTTGGCCATAGAGAGTTTTTCCCTTGTAACAATAATCACCTCAACATTTCCACATGACAGACTATATAAAAAAAAATATAAGTGGGCTTAGCATTATTTCTAACATCGCACAATAAACAATCAACAAAACCCATGACTAAAAGAACACGAACAGTGCCTCTATTAAATGTTGAGTTGGCCACCCTTGAACCGTTTTTCAAATACAAGGTTCGATAAAAAATCATCAACGGTGATGCGGTATAGGAGGATGACCTGACCAATAGTTTGAGGTTTTGGCCAAAGGAATATCTTCAACAATCTAGCACCACCATAAGTTTCCACAGTCGTATTTGTAGAGCTTATACAAGGGTGCAAGCATGATAGCCATGAAAGCCACACAATTAAATGGAAGGCAGAGTCTAAAAATAATCCAAAGGATGCGAATAGTGGTAACATTCTCATCAGACAGAGAGGAACCACCAAAGAAAACCAGAGGCAAGGCAAGCCTAAAAACTTCCAAAAATATCTTTTTTCCACAGGTAAAGCAACGGAGCATATACAAACAGTAAGAGATACCCATATCATTTTTAATGTGAACAGTTTACATACAATGTCACAAAGACCAAACTTCACCAATAATCCATACAGAGTCGAAAATCCCATAAAACTTTGGAAATGCACAGTCGGTGAACAAATTTAAGAGCCATCTCTTGACTTAATTAAAGAGCAGAGCGAAAACTTCATGGATGGAGCAACAAGAAAACTCATACCTATGTGCAAAATTTGCCCAGGGGAATTGACCAGTTCTATATTCCTCTTCCACGATCGAACAAAGTGGAGTAACAACAACCAACAAAGAACAAATGTGAAATGGCTAGGGTGGCATGCTCGAGGTAGGTTAAAGCGATGTGCATTCAGTGCACATTGTATCTACACTTACACATTCATCCAAGGTCAGTACGAGCAGCTAACCATACAACACATCAACCACTAGCTCCAAATTGAACTAATGCAAGCCGAATACATCATAGTTTGCCTATGTTTCAAAATTACAAATGTGCCAACTCTTTCAAAACCCCAATGTAACATACATCAAGACTTACTAGGGATATTGTTTCCCAACCTTTAGACTTCCAACTTAAACAATGTGCGCAACCCTTGTAACATGAAATCAGGTTAATCACCATACCATACACTATATATAAAAAAACAAATTGGAGTGTAGATCCTTCGCCAAACTAGATGTAGCATAATAATACTTGTGAGAGACATATAGGACAACATCATTTCCTCTTTAGTCACATTACCCATAACATTCTGTGATCAATTATTTGGACAGTGATTTAAAAGCCAATAACTGTAGAGCTTGTATCGCAACTCAATCATAAACACATAAAACATAAGTGTCGTCTTTCTGTCATAGTCATACAAGGGGTACCACCTATTAGTATATTATTAAATATAAATAAATAATAAGGCATTGCAACCATTTGCAAGTAGTTACCCTACATTGCATTTTTGGGTGTCAACACACCCATCATGTATTTCTTCAAATAAACCCATCACTTATAGGGGCTTCTGGACTTACTTCAGGGATTCTTCTAAGGTTGACATCAATGACAACCAATTTTTGAATGATCTCCCCCTTTGAAAATGATGGCAACACTCATACTTCCCCTCTGGTCCTTACTCCCCCTGTTTTCATGCTTCGTCCCCATGTCTTCATGCTTCTAACTTTCTCTCCCCCTTTGACATCAATGTCAAAGGGTAATTTTCCTGATAGTATACCTTCTTTAACAATCTCTCTCCCTCTTTCTTCTTTTCTTCTGATCTTTCTCTCCTGCTTTTGTTCTTTCTCTCCCCTTATCTTCTTTGCAAGATGTCATGTAGATCAATGTGGGGCTTCTTGTAACAGGATATTGAAATAGGATATTTGTGATGGCTAACTCTTAGGTGACCCAAAGGAGTAAAATAAACTCAGAGGATTGGCTCAGTGCAAAGGTTCAGCGGATTAAAATGCGTGCAAAGACAAAGTGTCGTGTTCAAGGGCGACTATAAGGGCTACTGGTAGTGTTCTCAAAAACTGCTTGGCTTGCTTCTTTCAATTTTCCCCCATCTAGATAAACGAGTACCTCTTTTTAATTTAACGAACTCGAGGAGGGTAACACATGCTCGATATGACTCACCTTCTGTAAGTCCCTCTTCCTTTGTTTAGCGAACTAGAAGAAGGGTTCGGTCATGTATGGGCCCTTCAATATATGATTGTTTGATGAGTCCATAGAAGGTAAACTTGGTGGTTTTTCATATTTAGAGAGTCTAAAAACAACTTAAAGACGACTCCAATGTTGTCCTTTTTTTCGTAATGTTAGTCTCGCGAGGCCAAAAAAAAGATAAATTATCACTCGAAAGATGTCCTTTCAAACCTTTTAATGAGTGGGAAAGGAAGAAAGATCACTCGGCAATCTTTTCATGCTTGGAGAGTCTGAAAAGAGCTTATAGAAGACTCCAAGAGGTTCTTTTTTCGTATATCCATGCAGGTCCGAAAAAGAGATAAAATTTTACCCGGTTGCATTCTCATGTATTTACGAGCACGAGAAAGAACAAAGACTAAGCCTGGTATGCCCCCAGCTTGAAAGTTAGGGAATTAACTCCAGGATGATCATCAAAGGCTGGAGATATTACCTCCAAGCTTCAATTCATGCACCGACTTTGAGGTTGTCTCCAATTTCTCTACTAGATGGATAAAAAGGATAAGGGTGGATGAAATGAAGGTTCAAGAGAGGTGACTGTTTCATTTTTTAATGAGCTTGACACAGAAAAAGAACTATGCTCAGGGCTCTGGGTTCAATCCCCCAGATTGTTGTTTCATTTTTTAACGAGCTTGCTACAGAGAGGAAAATTATGCTCAAAACTTATGTTTCATTTTTTAACGAGCTTGTTACAGAGAAGAGAAAATTGTGCTCGTGACCTCTGTTTCATTTTTTAATGATCTTGCTACAGAGAAGAGAAACTGTGCTCATAACCTCTGTTTCTTTTTTTAACGAGCTTGCTACAGAGAAGAGAAACGATGCTTGTGGACTCTTCTTGATCATGGCTTCCAAGGGAATAACGCTCTGGAGGAACACCATGTCAAGGGACAAAACTCAGTCATGGATTCCAAGAGATCTTCGCTGGATGGAAGAAAATCACTCTGGAAGGAACACATGTTGAGGGTCGTGACAGGGGTAAGGAGATTAGGCTCCAGTAGCCCTACCAAAGAGATCACCATGTCAACGACCAGATCCAAATCATCAGAAGTCGAAGGCATGGGAGACGATAGAAAATCAACATCATGAGGGGAGATAGAGTGTATATCTTCCCGAATTTCTTCACAAGGGGGAAGAAAAGAAGATCGATGATGGTTATCATCCCGAGGTAGCTCGTCAATGCTCAACATTTCCATAATAGATTCATCCGAGGGAAAAATTGGGGAAATGTAGTTGATCGTAAACGACAAGGAACTTAACTGGGATGGCATCGAGTAACTATCAGGTGCCAATAGATGTTTCTCATCTGACGAGGGAGAAGCGGATTGGATAGAAACATATGATGTTTCGGCTGGACTAAGTGGCATGATGTCACCTAATGCATCGAATTCCAACAGACTAGGTACAATCCAAGGGTCAGATGATTCCAAAGATTGATAAGTCACGGTTGAAATCATATCAACGGTGGAAATATGATGTGTAGTCGGTGGAAGTGGTGTAGGGAAGGTACCCGTAAGGATAGAATCTTTCAGCAATCCAACACCAACGCTTTCATACGTGATCTTGTGGTCTCCCAAGAAATGAATGTTGTTGGTAACAGGAGCGCGAGCGTCGGTTGTGCAGAAATCTAATTGATCAACAGTGACAATTTTTCCCTGATGATGGAATTGTACACATCGAAAGACCGACGAGGCAACGGTAGTCATAGCATAAAACCAACTTCTTCCAAGTAACAAGTTGTAATCGAGGGGAGCATCGACCACCTCGACATCAATAGTGACAGTTTTTCCACCCAATTAGATGGGTAGGGACTGTAAAATCCCATGGGGATGAAAACCTCGCCCATCAAATGCACTTAACATCGTTGGGGATTTGTTAAGTGTGGGTGATTTTAGACTTTTCCAACATGCTAAAGACATGACACAAGTTGAGGCTCCCTCATCCAGAATAGTTCGTTGGATTTGTTGATTGTGAACAACAACATTAACTTGGAAAGCAAGTTGGTGGGAGAGTCGAGATGTATAATTGTCCAGGTTAAACATGATATGGTTGGACGACTCAGGATCAACAACACCAATAGTGGCCAAGAGAGTTCTATGTTGACCGGGGCAGTGTTGTAGAACTTCTAACGCAGACATAGCACACGGTGCTTGAGCCAAATCTTCAACAATGTTGTAGTTTTGGGCGGCACGTGAACTAGGATTAAAGGTAGATTTACAGATAGTGCTCTTAGGAGGGCGTAAGATAGAGTCGAACATAGGTTTCTCAATCTGGAGTGGTACAGACAGAGGATTAACCGATGGAGAACTAACAGAGGACGGTGATGGATCCGGTAAAGCACTGGTACCGTTAGTGACTTTTCCTTTGTCAGGGTTACCTGGTGTGTCGTATGTCTTAGAGTGAGTGGTCAAATTAGTCCCATTAAACATATAAATATGTGCACTCGTCGAGGCCTCATCATGAGGATGGATAGAACTTCCCCCAGGAGAGGGGGTTTGAGAAACCATGGATTGTTGTTGTGGAAAAGGCTAAGTAAGCACAGCGGGTTGTGAATTTCCCTAGAAAATTTTGGCCACTTCATTGCAATGTGGAAAGTCTCGAGTGTAGTGATCGTCACCACAAATGATACATGAGAATTTCAGTTTCCATTGTGGTTGCTTTTCGGTAGCAGGTGTTTGAGCTTGATTTTTAGGTTGTTCATTGTTATTAGTATTTTTTGATTTATTTTTTGTCTTCTTCTTACCTCTGGATTGTTGTGAAGGGGCATATTGAACTGCATTCACCTCAGAGATCTGAGTTTGGGGAGAGGTAGAGGAGAGTGTGGTCGACTGGGAAGTAGATTGAGTTTTGACAGAACCGATAACATCGTCCGCATGAGATGAGGATGACGGCTTGGATGGATAGGTATTAGCTCATGCAACATTTGGAAGAAAATAATACAGAGTACCAAATTGTGAATAAACCAAATCTAAGTACTTATCCCAAGCAATGGTTTATTCCTCGTTGACCACGCCACCCATAGAGACATCACGAGTGATCGGGGGTAAAAGTGATTTATTAAACTATTCCGCCAATAATATGTCAGGAATGATTACCTTGATCATCCTTCGTCGTCGTCTCCACTCATGAATATGGTCAGAGATATGCACAGAGTCAGTTTGATGAAGGGAGTTCAAGAGTTCAGTACTCGTCTCGTAGTGAATAGGTAGTTGAAAGTGCGTGAGGAAAGACATGGCAAGGGAGTTGAAATCATGAAAAGAAGCACGTGGTAGTTCGATGTACCACTTTGTTGCTGAGCCCAAAAGTATTCGCTGGAAAAGACACAAACGGATAGAATCATCCATGAGGGATTTTGATGAACACCACAAATGGAAAGTCATCACATGGTTATTTGGATCTTCTCAAGATTTTTCGTCAAATTTTGGAATATCAGAAGGAAGTTTAGCTGGAATAACTGGCCAAACCGATGAATGAAAAATAGGATCATTAGTTAACCAAGACAAGTCTGGGAGATCCAGAGTCGCAAGGAAAGGTAGTTGTCGGTTAATTTGTGGATGATACTAGTGTGGCATAGGAACACCAATAGGACCATAAACTAGGTTAGGTGGATAGTTTTAACCATTAGGTCCTCCTACATATGGTTGTTGTTGACCAGGATAAACAGGATTCGATGATGGCTAAGAAACATTTGCATAACCCGGTGGGTTCTGAGCATTATAAGCCGGGTGATTTACTTGTCCATAAGGAGGATAAAAATTGTTCCCTTGAGGAGGGTAAGGAGTAGAACCCAGAGGCGGATACACATTAGGCCCATGGGGAGTATAAGGTTGTTGTCCTTGACGACTCCAGGTGGTGTTTGGGATGCCCGGATAAGGTTGTCCAGAAGGAACAGGATTTGATACTCCTTGTGGGTTATGATATGAGTGCCCCCCAACGTGGGGTTGGGTAAATGTGCATCCAGAAGATACTCCCCGGGATTGTGAAGGGTTTCCAACAGACAAAGGTTTCCCCCCTGCCAACAGTGGATTAACAACCGGGGTATGACTGGCAAAGGGAGGTTTCCCTCCAGGAAGAACATGAAAAGGGGGTTGGCCCCCGGGAGGAGTAGGCCCGCCATAGGATGGTGGTATTCTAGGAGGGATAGGTCCTCTAGATGGTGGTTTCCCTCTATTCGGTTGTATTTGGCTGGAAACAGTCTGCATTCTCGGGTGAAAAGATGTCCCAGCAGGATCGTGCGGAACATGTGGAGCTGTAGAGTGAAATTTTGTAAAAGTGGGGGTATGGGTTGAAGTGCCTTGGGAATGAGTAGAGGTGATGAGTCCAGCATTAGGATAGACTTGTGTTGACGCAACAGTAGGGTTAATGACCTTATCAATGGGGTGATTCATAGTTTGACCAGATGGCCCACTTTCAACAGGAGGGTCATGAGGATTAAAGGGTTGTCGAAAGGATTCAAAATGATCATAGAGATCGCGTCCTGATGAAGTCCTCCATACATAACGATCATGTGTGGGATTTGTATCTATTGCACTGATAGGACGAACAGGAGTCCTATACTCATCACCAAAGGTTGGTTCTGTGGATCCCATATATGTGTCGGTAAAAGATCTCGCAGGTAACTATGGAATCTCTTCATCTATGACATTCCCAAGGGAGTCTAAATGAAGCAAAAGTGGTTAGAGAGGAATGGTCGACATAGATGTGCGAGGAGTGGGATTCTCAACCGTAACCAAAGTGCCTTCTTGATTCTCTAACGGAGGAGCAACAACACTCCCAGCGTCAGATTGATTTTCTACCTCTCCACGGTAGTTGTCTTCTGGAGGGTTAGGAGGTAAGGGTTGGTAGACTTCCAGAGGTATCCCTTGCATCCTATGCGATCGGTGAATACCTTTATCGTCTACAGGCTCAATTTTGGAGAATAACAGTACACGCTAAAAATCTAAGGCCAACTAACGAAAAGAAACAGCATACGCTAATAAAATCTAGGAATCAAAACCAAGCAAGCAAAACTTCTCTCGATGATCGTACTAGTTGGTGATGAAATCCAACGTCGCGTGATCAAGTCAAGAAGGGGATAGGATATGGTGGAACAGTTACAATGGCGACCTGCTTAACGGACTTTCACCTTGGTGCAAGATTCCACGTAGTAATTGTGGATTTACCCTCCAAGGAGCCCGAGTGAGTTTGACCAATGTTTGTTCTAGGTACAGTGAGACTTCCCTTCACTGTCACCTCATGTAAGTACCTAAGGATTATGTCAAGTAAGGACACCAAATCGCAGTCATCCCCTAGGCAGGTACAGTCGACAATCCAATCTAAACATATGTGCAGGATAACAAGTCTGAAATCAACTCGAGAGGCTCCCACACATAATCATGGGTATACCCTCAAGTGACCCCCAATATGCAATCCGACCACTACAAACAATTGAACCACGGAGGGATAATATCTGTAACTCACCTAAATGTGACCTCGTGTGTAACCCTTGTGTGAGAGGGGGATCCCAGAAAGCCTATACAACAATTGGATTTTCTCTCCCTATCGGAAGATGCTAATGTTTCATCTGAAAACTTTGGAGAGTTGTACTCACAGCCTAATCCAAGATGCTAATCCTAGTCTAATGTTGGTGGAACATTCTAAAAACAAAATGTTCTAGATAATTTTAATTAGCGATGATTTTACAGTTGTTCTTTACTCAAAGGGTGTATGACAATGAAACTGATGGTATGATGACTCAATTCCCAAAAAAATGCACAAGAAGATGATAAGCAGTCATTTCTTTCAATGAATGGCTATTTAAGGGAAGGAGAAAAGTTTTTTTCACTATCAAACACTAAAATGCAATGTCCTCATACAGTTGTTTCTCAATCAAATCCAATGCAATGCTAAAAAATTTAGAAATACCTTCTAACATACAAACCAATCACTAAAATATGTCCTTTTGCTTATATGTGAATGATAATCAGATGTAATACTTCTAATGTCAATCAGACTTCAAGATTAAACAATTAGAAGAAAACCTCACATAAAACAAAACAAAAAATACTCTCGTCGTGAAATAGACAAGAAGGACAAAGATAACCAAATTTGCAAACAAGAACCAAAAAACCTCAAACAAAAGAGAAATGTTGGAAAACTGATCTCAAATATCAAATGAAAAGGTTCACATACCTTGGATTTCCTCACAAAATTTTCCACTCAGTCAAATAAAGTAGAAGAAAACAACAAGTTAACTCTAGATCAGCAAAGACAAAGAGTGACTTCAAGGAAAGGAAAGAAAATGTCAAATTCCAAAACAAGAAGAGATCAATCCTTAGAAAAAAAAAGTATTGAAGGCCAATACCAAGATGGACTGAGTATGAGACCCTGAGCAAATGCCAAAACCAAGAAATAGCTTCAGAAGATGAAAATTCTGGAGAATTTATCACAAAAATGGGGTAGCGCTCTGGTGTAAGGGGCACCAGAGCATTCCAGCACTCTGTGTAAGGCTAAAGGGGAGTGCTAGCACTCTGATAGAAATAGGGGGGGAGCGCTCTGCTCCAAAAACTCAGAAAAATGCCCAGAAACTCAAAAAATCAAAGAAATCCAGTCAATCAGGGTGATCGTGATGAAATAAAGAGGCAAACAAACAAATCTAAGAATCAAAATGACAATATCGAGAAGGTCAAATGAGTGGGAAAAGGACTAAAACAAGATCTGGGAAAGGAAACAAAAATCAGAGCTCCTCCCCAGTGGAGTCGCCAATTTCTATTGTAGGTGAATCCCCCTACGAACAGGTGGATTCCCTCTTGGTCTCTAGACTCCTAAGGCCAAGACAGAAAAGTGCTTAACATGGACACTGACTTCCTTTTATATCTAATCAAACTAATAAATGAAAGAGAAGGAGAAAGATATGTACCTTATTAGCGACGTTTGTCCTTGCAAAGTCCTAGTTGAGCTTCAATCCTAAGCTCCCTGATAGGTCTTGTAGGACAAACAAAGATACAATGGACTTCCTACTCTACTGAGATTAGCTCAAATATAGATCCATCTACTGTAGACAAACTTATATGGAACAAGAATAAGTTTGAAAGAAACAGACCTAGTATTGATTATTAATGAGAACAAGTAAAAGTACTTACAATCCTTTGAATGAAGGTGCAGCAGCTTCTTCCAGTTCTCCTTTTCCAACCCCTTTGCTCAAGTAATCTACATTGATTGCTTTGATGACATCTCACTCATGAGATCATAAGTTTCACATCTCCATCTTTTCCATGTACCTTTCACCATGAGAAGGCCTCCTTATATAACCTTGGAGAGGTCCAACCACTTGAGAGGTCTTTGGGACAAGTTGAGGATTCCTCTCCTTCAGTTGAGGATCTTCCCTAAGATCATGCCTTGACCATCTATTCGAATCCAACCACCTTCAAGAATTGAGGGATTCTTCCCTGATTTGCCTCAACAAACCCAAAACTTTCTCAGAAAAGGGTAGCGCTCCCCCAAAAGGGTGCACAAGGCACTCAAACACTCCCCTAAAGAGGCTCAGGGAGCGCCAGCACTCCCTGACAGTGGGTAGGGGAGCGCTCCTCTCCAAATACCATTTTTTAGTAGTTCTTTCAGTGGCAAAAGGTTTGTACTCCCTGTCAAGTGACTTCTCTTCTTCAAAACTAGTCTTTGGGGTGTCTTAAGTGTCTTTATGATGTTGTTAGAGGCACAACATGGGCAAGATGGCAGTATGATGTTTATGACACTTGCAACACTTGTGTTCAAGATTCGACACTTGTGGAAAAGATGCGGCACTTATAACACTTGTAATGACGACACTTGCGACACTATTGAAGTGAGTAATTTTGATGTGTAACAGTTGTGTGGAGTTTCCTCTCTCTTCGACACTCTTTTTGGGATTGGCATTTGCATCTTCTTTGCATGAGGCCTCACCAATGTATCCAAGACCTTCTTTATTGAAGGGTGACCTTTGACAGCTGAGAATATCTTCTAGTACTTGAGTGCTCTTCAAGTTCTTATTGAGCTTGTCAACTTCAACTCTCAATGAGACAACTTCTTCTTCAAGATTCTCACAAATTCTTCTTTCTTCATCATCTAGATCTTCATTACATATTTCGTTCTCTTTGCTTCTTCAAGTTGGGTTTTCAAGGACATGATTTCTTCCTCAAGTCTTCTTTCTTGTTGACTAAATTCTGCTTCAATCTTTTTTAAGTCCTCAGATCTTTCCTTAAGATGACTTGTCAAAAAAAAATCTCTCTTCTTTGCTTCCTTTCTTAGTGATACCATTTCAACTTCCAAACACTGCTTTTCTTCCAAATGATTTTTTAGTGTTTCTTCAATCCTTTTGGATTCTTCTAACTGGACCTTTAGATTTTTAATAATCTGTTGGACTTCTTCATAGTTTTTGTTTGGATTTTGAGAACCTTCCTTTAGCTTGATCAATTCTTCCTCAAGGGACTTCTTTTTCTTCCTTTCCCTTTTTAGCTGACTAAAAGCTTTAATCAGTTCTACCTCAAGATCCACTTATCCTTCTTTATAATATTCTTCGTCATGATCTATCATACCATTTCCAATTTCCTCTTCTAGATCTGTCTGACATGATGAGCTTCCTTCTTCTTTTTTTGTCTCGGCATATTCTTTATCTTGATCAACATGCTCTAGCTCTGTGGTAGTAAGACAAGATTCCTTATAGTAGATATTATCTAGTTTATCCCAAATCTCTTTGGTTGATGAACATTTTCCCATTTTTACTTTTATCGAATCAGTTAATCCATCCATGATGGAATCCATTGTTATTTTGTTGCTCCTTTTTAATTCTTTCTTGCCTTCAGTCTTCATAGGTATCTTTGAAGTAGTGTATCTTGTAACAATTGATTGTCAAATGTCAAACGCATGTGCCTGTAAAAATACTTTCATCCTATGGCTCCATATTTCATAGTTCTGACCATCAAACACTGGTGTTCCATTGTCTATGCACTCCATGAACACTAGAGTTCCATTATCTGTGCACTCCATGATCTACCTTTTAGTGGTTAGACTGTTTCTGAAGGACCTGCTCTGATTCCAAATGTTGGAATATTCACCAATACTAAGAGGGGGGGTTGAATCAGTATTGAGCACTTTTTACCATTATTAACATAACATGAGTAAACATTAGCAATTAATAGTACCATTCAACAATGCATCACATCATACATAGTGCACAAGATATTTTTACATGGAAACCAAAATGGGAGAAAACCACGGAACACTTTTCTTATATCATGTCAAGAATTACATTCATAGTAAGCACCAACTTTCAATATTCTCCAGCATCAACTGGAAGGAGACACCAACCCCATGTTTAGAGGCTCCAACCTAAAGGAAGCTACAACTCCCTAGATTCTTCAGCGCCAACTGGAAGGTGGATCCAACCTGAAGGAATCTATGACTCTCTGTATTCTCCAGCTCCAACTGGAAGGAGGCTCCAACCCCCTAGTTTACAAGCTCCAACCTGAAGGAATATATGACTCCCTATATTCTCCAACTCTAACCGGAAGGAGGCTACAACCCCCTCATTTACAAGCTCCGACCTGAAGGAAGCTATAACTCCCTGTATTCTCCAACTCCAATTGAAAGGAGGCTACAACCCCCTAGTTTAAAGCCTCCAACCTGAAGGATTCTAAGAATCTGTCTATTCTCCAGCTCCAACTGAAAGGATGATCCAACCCCCTTTCCTTGCCCCTTCCTTCCTCCCTGAAATATAAATGGAGACTCAACCTGTCACTGAAATTGTTACTGATAATCAACCTATCATTGTCACTGGTAATCAACCTGTCACTATCACTGATAATCAACCTGTCACTATCACCGATAATCAACCTGTCACTGACAATCAACCTATATCTTTCACTGATACATCACCATCATCAAAAATATCTCCACTACAATTGATACATCATCATCATCAAAATAGGATACACCATAACTTATACATCATCATCATCAAAAATTGGATACACCATAACTATTACATCATCATCATCAAAAATTGGATACACCATATATGATACATCAACATCATCAGCCTGGGTCCACTTAGAAATTAGATCCACATAAAGATCCTAGGTCCACATATAAACCCCAACATCACTTCTTAAATTTATCTTGAACACCTATTTAGTTTTTTATTAGTCACAAACCCTAACTTTCAACAAGTATAACTTCGTACATGTAATGAATCAAGGTCTAAAACTTGTACCCAATATTCTTTGATATATTCTCTAAAATCCTCCAAGTTTTTCTCCTTGAATCATCCCTGAAAAAGAGTTATAGCAAAAATGGTGGACCTTCCTGAATTATGTCATATTCTAAAAAGTGAACTTGTACAGCATGTCACACGCTCAATATTTGATATTTGATTATGAAAGTCACAGGAAAGATACTACAGACTATACTATTTCCAATGCAATTGGTCTCACATAATTTGGATCCTCTATGAAGATGTTATGACGGTTTTACACGGAAAACATGTTTGGGACTAGTTACAGGACTAATAAAAAACCTTATCTTCCACGGAGTGTATCTCCAAAAGTACAATGATCCAGAAGTTGAAATTTGTACCACATGTACCTTGATATTTCTTCTCGATAGTCTCAATTTTTTTCTATCTGAATCATTATAGAAAAAAACATTATAACGAAAATGGAAAGATGACCCTTAAAAAACATACCTTAGAACACATCATCACAAGACTTCATCTTCCCTTAGAATTTCTCCCTTCTTCACTTCATCTTCCCTCTGAAATTCACTGCCAAGCTTGTCCTAAGAGATCACAAGATTAAATGATGAAAATGAGAGCTTATTAATGTGTATTTATACTTTTCCAAGTACCTCATTTCCTTGACATTAGGGCTAACTTGTAACTTCTTGTTTTTAACACATTTTTCTCCTTCACTTGACTTTAGGACCGACTTATAACTTCTTGACCTTATATATGGGGCTTCTTGACCATATTTCAAGGTTTCATCTTTAAGAGGGCATAAATCCTCAACCGTGAGGAACCACATGGTGTGCCACTTATCGTTGGAGATAGCTTGACAAGAACTATCAATCAATGGATGTTTTGCATGCATTTGCAATTTCCTTCATACACTTTTTGTTCAATCAACTTCAGGCTTCATGACCACGCCTCTATGGCTTCTTAACCACTTAACCATATTTCCAGGGCTTCTTGTAGACTTCTTCAAAGTGTCTTCCCGTGAGGGCCATGCTTAAATCTATGCCATAAGGGGGCCACTTTAGAGACTTCTTCAAATACACCCATCACTCATTCCTTCAAATAAACCCATCACTTCTAGGGGCTTTGGGACTTGCTTTGGGGATTATTCTAAGGTTGACTAGGGATGACATCAATGACAATCAATTTTCCAACATATTTGAGTCTGAATTCTTGATCTCCTTTCAAGTACCTTAGAACTCTCTTTACAACACATTGTTGGCAGCCAATTCATTTTTTAATTACCCTAAAAATCTGCCTACACCTATTGTCTTCTAATCGACAAATCATCGTCGCATTTTGCAACTAGACATTTGTTTCATTTCTTGCGACAATTGCAATATGATTTCAATTCAGTTTTCACAACTGTAAGTGTGAAAACTCCTCCATTATTGTTTGGACTGTCGTAATCTTTTGTTGATTTTCTGAAAGACACTTTACCATTGGTTTATTGTATGACTGCGAATGACTTTCAAACTATATCCGTTCACTTTGATTGCGCAACTTGATTTC
>SNQJ01S0135708.1:0-22563 GCA_010110895.2 Picea sitchensis
CTCAAGTCTAGTTCTAAATTCGAACTAAAGTGTAATGTTGAGTTGTAACCAATCTCAAGTCTAGTTCTAAAGTTCAAACTAAAGTGTAATGCTAAGTTGTAACCAATCTCAAGTCTAGTTCTAAGTTTGAACTAAAGTATGAAGTTGAGCTATGACTAATGCATGCAATTAGGTTACTATTTCGATCTTCTCCTCTTCCCCTCTTCAGGCTATATAAGAAGAGGTCGAACCCTCTCTTCAACACAATTTTGCAATACAGTTTTGCAACACAATTTTGAAACAGAGTTTTCATATGCAGGTTGAAGGTGAAGCAATAGAGGAGCACATCAATGATAAAGAGGAAAAATATCAAAGGTGTATTTCAACAAGGTATTGTATGTCTTTGTCAGGTCAGAGTCATCTTGGCAAGCTATTTGAGAGAACTACATTCTTGGTGGATATTTGTAAGAGATCTTACATTATTAATGCAATAAAGGAATATTGTTTGCTGGGGTTTTTCTCCCTGTACAATGTTTCCCCAGGGTATATGTGTTGTTGATATGCATGTTTACTTATCTACATAATTATTTCTATTCGATTATGATTTGAAATTGTTGAAGTGTATTAAGCTGGAATCAAAGTATTGAAGAAAATAAAAGAATTAATCCACATAATAAATCAAGATCATAATTTAACATGGTATCAGAGCTTAGGGTGTGTTAAATGTGTTGAAGTGCAGCAGCAGGTACACGCAAATCCAAGCGATATTGATTAATTTTCCAATGTGAGGACCATGGTATCCTCCATTTTAGTCAAGGCCGAAGATAGGCTCGAAGGAGCTACCAACTTTAATGTGTGGAAGCTCTGTATAACAGATATATTGCAAGAGCATGATCATGAGTAGTATGTGACCACAGTGGTGGAGGAACCAATGAATAATGTAGGAAGAATGGCCTTCAGGAAGATTCAAGCAAAGGCCAAGAGAATCATCTTTGTGTCAGTGAAAGATAGTATAATGTCCGCAACGACTTTATTGATGACTGCCAAGGACTGTATGGATACCTTGGTGAATCTATATGAGAAACAAGCTCCAAGTCAGAAGAGGACTCTTAAGCACAAGATTAAGTATTTGAAGATGGGGAAAGGTGAATTAGTGGCATCTTTTTGTTCCAGGATAGCCCAGATTAGAGATCAACTTTTGGTCATAGGGGTGACAGTGGACGATGATGATTTAGTGCAGGCCATTTTTTATGGTCTTCCTTCTTCATGGGAGACCTTCTTATCCAGTGTAAGCGGGAGAGAGATTCAGCCCACGTTTGAGAGGTTATGTCATGATTTCCTATAGGAGGAGAGTCACAAAGCTACCAGGAGCAAGCCAACAAAAGAAGAGCACTCAACTTTAGCATCAAGATTCAAGGGAAAGAAGAAAGGCACTTTCCATAAAGACTCTCAATGGAATCAAAACATCAAAGGTACATTCAAAGGAAAGAATATTTATACATCTAATATTAAATGCTTTATTTGTAATAAGTTGGGTCATTTTGCTAAAGATTTTTGGTTAGAAAGAAATATCCTAGGAAAGAGAAACATCATGCCTCAACTGCTGAGGATGATTAATCCAAAAGAAATAAGAAAAGTCCTTATAATGAGAAAGAAAATAGGAAAGAATATTATTTGGTTTCTTCCTTATCCAGTTCAGTTTCCATGGGGCTAAAAAACTTGGTTAGTAGATAGTGGTGGATCAAAGCACATGACAGGGTACAAGGAGGTCCTCTCAAATTCCAAGACAAAATATTTTGCAGAGCAGGTCGAGCTTGGGGATGAAAAAGTTACAATATAGAGGGAGTAGGCTCTATCTCCTTCAGATTGGAATCTGAGGCTAGACGTCATGTTGATGAAGTATTATATGTTCCAGGGCTCAAGAAGAATCTACTATCAGTTGCAACACTTGAGGGCAAGAGCTATTTGGTGACCTTCAAGGACAGGAAGGCACTACTATGGACTAAAGGTAGCTACTTAAGTACAAAAAAACCCATTTGAACTCAAAGTGGAAGACTGTATGTCGTGTCAGGAGAGTCAGTTCATGCATCGGCTCATGATGCGACTAGCTCTATCGAGTTGTGGAACAAAAGACTTGGATGTACTCACTACAAAGCTCTTCCAGATCTACAAAACATGGTATATGGCATGCCCTCTATTTCTCTTAGTAAAAATGAAATTTGCAAGGGATGCATGCTAGGTAAAAATATAAAGAAAACATTTCCTAGTAGTGATAACAGAGCTCAGGGTCTCTTAGATCTGGTTCATTATGATGTATGTGGTCCCATGTCATCTACATCACCCAGTGGTTGTTTTTATTATGTCATTTTTATTGATGATTACTCAAGAAAATGTTGGATATATTTTGTTAAAGCTAAAAGTGACACATTTGATAAATTCAAAGAATATAAAGCCTTTATTGAAAATAAGACAGGGAAACACATCAAAATCCTCAGAACAAACAATGGAGGAGAGTTTGAATCTCTTCAGTTTGAGTATTTCTGCAAGTGAACAAGAATCAAGAGATAGTTTACCGTGCCATATAACCCTCAACACAATGGTGTTGTTGAGAGGAAAAATAGGACTATTTGTGAGGTAGCGAAAGAAATGATGTTTGACCAGGATATCCCAAATTCTTTATCGGCGGAAGCTACCTCCACTGCTGTGTATATTTAGAACAGGTGTCCACATGCTATTTTGAAGGACAAGACTCCTGAAGAGGTCTTCTCAGGGATCAAACCTGAAGTAGGTCATCTAAGGATATTTGGATGTCCTATGTATATTCATGTCCCTAAGGAAAAGAGGACAAAGATGGAACCCTCATGCAAGTAAGGGGTTTTTGTGGGGTATAGTGAGAACTCAAAAGCTTACATGATTTATGTACCAGGTCAAAGGAAAATAGAGTTAAGTAGAGATGTGACTTTCCATGAGGAAGCCGCATTTAAGAAATCTAGAGAGCTTCAACAGGATTCAGAAGCAGTTCAACCATCTTCACCCTCTTCTGAAAATGAAGAATCAAATGATCAGAGGGAGGAACCTCGTGAAGGGCCAAGTAATGAGCCCCTAGAACCCATTGAAGTTTTAGAAAGAACTATTGAAGAACCTCCAGCCAAAAGGAAGCCATGGTGGCTTAAAGAAATAGTGTGGGAAGAAGAAATGATAGATGCTCCCAAAGGAACTTTCAGGGAAAGGAAGAGGCCTCATAGTTTTTGAGGATATGTTGCACTGATGAGAAACATTAGTGATGCTGAGCCTTATTCATTTGAATAAGAAGATAAATTACAAGGATTCAAGGATTCCATGCTTAAGGAACACAGGTCTATTATAAATAAAAATGTTTGGGACATTATGTCAAGGCCAAAAGACAAATCAATGGTTTCTTCCAAATGGATCTATAAGATCAAACATGCAGCTGATGGAAGTGTGGAAAAGTTCAAAGCAAGATTTGTAGCCATAGGCTTCACTCAAAAATAAGGAATCGACTACGAAGAGACTTTTTCTCTTGTAGTCAGGTATACCTCCATTCAAGCTATTATTTATTTAGCTTCCGTACTTGGTTGGAAACTACATCATATGGATGTAAAAACAATATTCTTGAATGGAAAGATTGAACATGAGGTCTTTGTGGAACAACCAGATAGTTTTATACTACATAACAAAGGCACTCATGTATGCAAGCTAAGGAAGGCCTTGTATGGTCTTAAGCAGGCTCCAAGATTTTGGTATGACAGGATTGATGGATTTCTTAAAAGCCTGGGCTTTTAGAAAAGTGATGTTGATGAAAATCTATACTTCAAGGTAAGAGGTAATCAACATGTTATACTAATCTTATATGTTGATGATCTCTTTCTAACAAGAAATGAAGGGCTAATAGCCTGGTGTAAGAGGGAGCTAACCTCAGAATTCAATATGAAAGACATAGGCTTGATGCATTACTTCCTAGGATTGGAAGTGTGGAAAAGATAGCGTGAGATATTTCTGGCACAAGGAAAATACACAGTGGATGTACTAAAGAGGTTTGGTATGGTGGATTGCAAATCCATGTCTACTCCGATGGTTACAAACCTGAAGAAGCTGCATGATTCTGATACAGGTTCAGATTTGGTGGATCCCACCATGTATAGGCAGTTGATTGGATCATTGATGTACATGATCCACACTAGGACAGATATATGCTATGCAGTGATTGCAATGATTCAGTTCATGACTGAACTGAGATAGAGACACTGGGTGAAAGCAAATCACATATTGAGATATCTCAGAGGGACCATTACGTATGGTCTGAGATATACATCCAATGGTGGTTTTTTTCACATGGGTATGCAGATGTTGACTGGGCAAGAATCCCAGTGGATCAGAAGAGTACTTCCAGATACTACTTCAGTTTAGGATCTTCTATGATCTCTTGGTCAATATGGAAGTGGGGATCCATTGCACAGAGTATAGCAGAGGCTGAGTACATTGCAGCAAGTGATGCTAGCAAGGAAGCAATATGGCCTAGAAAATTAGTTTCTGGGTTGTTTGGTGACAAGATCGAGACGACGGTGGTTCACTATGATAATCAAAGTTGCATAAAATTGACAGAGAACCCAGTATTTCATGACAGGTCAAAACATATTGACATGAGGTACCACTACATCTGAGACTTGGTTCAGAGAAAAACTGTAAAGTTACAATACATAGCCACAAGCGAGCATGTAGTTGATATCCTGACCAAGCCTCTGACCTCAAGACAGTTTGTGCAAATGACAGGCAACCATGGTGTGGATGAGAATGACTCCCTCACTGAGATGGATAGTTAAATTTGGCAGCATTGACAGTCATTCTCCAATGAGAGGCCATATGGGCCACCCTAAGGCTAGCCAGAGAGATTTGGAGAATCAACCAGTCTTGTGAGGTATTGAGAAAATCAAGGGGGAACGTACAACCTCAATGAGTCAAACCAAAAGTCAGGATGAACGCGATGTTATGTGAGTCTAATGAAAAAGTCAGGGGGAACATACAACCTCTGTGAGCATAGACAGTCTAGTGCAAAAGTTAGGGGGAACGTACAACCTCTGTGAGCATAGATAGACTAGTGAAAAAGTCAGGGGGAAAATACAACCTCTGTGATCTTAGTCAAACCTTGTGAGCCATGAGAAAAAGTCAAGGTATCTAGAAAAAGTTAGGTTGAATGTAAAATTCCTATGAGCTAGAAACAAACGATATTCCTAAAATTGCAAATGATGTAATTATATTGATCTAGTGCTTTGGCATGTGTAACCATTATCCACCATGAAGAGAATTTCGAATTGCCCTGTCAAGAGTTGTAACTAAAGTCTTGAGTCTAGTTCTATGTTAGAACTAAAGTGTAATGTTGAGATGCAACTAAAGTCTTGAGTCTAGTTCTATTTTAGTAGTGTTGAGTTGCAGCTAAAGTCTTGAGTCTAGAACTAAAGGTCTCTATTTCTTAGTAGTGTTGAGTTGCAGCTGTCTTGAGTCTAGAACTAAAGTGTAATGTTGAGCTGCAAATAAAGTCTCGAGTCTAGCCCCATCTTAGAACTAAGTGTAATGTTGATTTGCAACTGTGTCTTGAGTCTAGAGCCTCTATCTTAGAACTAAAAGTGTAATGTTTGAGTTGCAACTAAAGTCTTAAGTCTAGTTCTAAGTTCACAAACTAAAGCATCCTAAAGCCCCAAGTCTAGTTCTAAGTTCAAAACTAAAGTGTAATGCCAAGTTGTAACCAATCTCAAGTCTAGTTCTAAAGTTTGAAGTAAAGTGTACGTCAGCAGCTACTAATCTCAAGTCTAGTTCTAAGTTCAAACTACAGTGGCGAAGCTGAATTACGTGACTAATCCATGCAATCAAGTTACTATTTCTAGCTTTCTCTCTTCCCCTTCAGCCTATATAAGAAGAGGTTGTTCCCTCTCCCCAAATACTAGCCATTGTTGACAATTTTGCAATACGCTTTTGCAGCTTTGCAAACACAATTTTGAAAAACGTAGTTTTCATATGAAGGTTATGGGTGAAGCAATAGAGGAGCACATCAGTGATAAAGAGGCAACATATCAAAGGTGTATTTCAGAAAGGTCTTGTAAGTCTTTGTCGGTCAGAGTCATCTTGGCAAGCTCTTTGAGAGAAGTACATTCATGGTGGATATTTGTCACAGATCTTACATTATTAATGCAATAAAGGAATATTGTTTTCTCTGAGTTTTCTCCCTATACAAGGTTTCCCCATGGTATATGTGTTGTTGATATGCATGTTTACTTATCTACATTATTATTTCTATTCGATTATGATTTGAAATCATTGAAGTGTATTAAGCTGGAAACAAAGTATTGAGTAGTAAATAAAAGAATTAATCACTTAAGAAATCAAGCTCATAATTTAACATTTTATTCTTGCTATTGTTTTGTATCATTTAGTGGCTCAATGGCATTCTAATCCATATTTATTGGAGCACAAGCCTTCAAATATTCACATCTTAAATTTCTCAGGTTCCATTGGGGAACATTCATAGGGGTTGGGGTAACTGAGAGAGAAGGATTAAAAAAGGAGGTGCTACATACCTTACCTTTAGTGGGGACCACCCTAGAGAGAAGAGTATTTAAAATCCATCCTAATGGATAAAACAATAAGACCCTTGATGCCTTGATCTTACATTGGGGACCAACCCTGGGTACTAGGACCAAGACAATATACTATCTCTATCTATAGTCTCCTTGAATGGGATCTCCCTTTAAATCAAGAGGCTATGGCATATCTCATTGTGATCTCTTTGGAGTTGTGTTTCACTTCAAGGAGCAGAGTAAGAAAAGGTAAATGTGTGGCTCGATTAGTGAACCTTAATAAGATATAAAATTATTGGTTAAATAACATGTATATACAAATTATCATTAAATTAGATTAGGTGACATTAATCAATTGATTATATTTTTTTGTCTAGTCTAATAACTCCCTCTATCTCACATAATCCTAACCCTTAGTAAATGTAAAAATCATTAGAATAACCCTAACCCTTTATGGATGATTGGCAGGATGTCTTGTCTATCTCAATAACACTCTAAGCCCTAGTACATTTTGTGCATTTGGCATACAACATAACCAAAATAAAGTCATTAAAAACATGTAAATAAATTTTGAGATATGTGAAAGGATCATTGAGTTGGGAATTGGATTTTTTTATCATGCAATGAAATTTTTTTGGCCAATTAAGTTGACATATTTTTATTGAGCTAAACATGTAAATGATAAAAATAATCCGATTATGGTTTTACATTTCACGTTGGTTCAGTGATTGTTAGTTGGAGTAATGAAAAGCAACGCTTTTGCTTTATCTTTAATAAGCGCTATGTACATAAAATACATTGAATGCAACATATAAAAAAGTTTAGCTAAAAACATTATTAGCATGTGTTGGTATAGTGTAAGAAAATCATATAATTCTATGTGTTTGCTACACTATAAAATAATAATACAATTGAGGAAGAATACAACGCAATAATCACATAGAGGTACATGTTCACTAGTTGATACAACTACAAAAATAAAGCCAAATTTTATTAAAGTTATACAACTAGAAAAAAACCAAATTTTGTTAAAGTTTTGTAAGACCTTTGAACAATGATATGATAGAGATATGAGAAGGTCAAAGAAATATTTGGTATGAAATATTAATGAAAAAACCAAGCATGTTGAAGAAAAATAATTGTTCATAAATGCGAAATTAGGAACAATTAATAATTGTCATAATTGTAGATTGGCATCAATGTTGTGAATCAAGTGGGAAGAGTGGGAAGCTTTTAGCTATCCACATAATTCAAGAGCAATGACACATAATCTAACAAAACATGGAATTTGGTGTCGGATGCTCTATATTCAAGAGAAATGACACATAAGCTAACATAACATTAATTCAAGAGCAATGACACATAATCTAACAAAACATGGAATTTGGTGTCGGATGCTCTATATTCAAGAGAAATGACACATAAGCTAACATAACATGCCATTCGGTGTTAAAGGCTTTATATGTCTTTATATTGACATGGATTAAATTATTTGGACAATTATAACATTAACCTCAAGGTTTATTATTTAGATAAAGTTGATCACCATATTTTATAATATTGGTATATATATTTTTGAGCACAAAATATAAAAAATAATTATAAAGTAGGACCAAAAATGTTCAAGTAGCTGAATATATATTATATATGATTTAAATTTTGAAATTAATCCTAAAAATAAAACAAACAAAATTTCAATTATTTTGAAACTTTGACTTTTTATATCAGAGGATTCCAATAACTAAAAAATAACTGTTTTTGACTTTCTATATCACAAGATTCCAATAACTAAAAGATAACTCTTTTAAGGATTCCAATAACTAAAAGGATAAGATAACTCTTTTAAAAAGATATATCAAAAATCAATCTTCTAATAAAAGATTTAATCTTCTTAGTCATAATCTTATTTTTATTATTTGTCCAATAAGTTCACATTAGACTATCATAAGATATTTTTTAGATAATTTTTTAGATATTTTTTAGATATTTTTTAGATTTTTTTTTCAATTAATTTTGCATAAAAAATTAGTAGTTATTATAGATTTGAATTGTTGAGTTTTTATAATTTGAGTGGTTTATAAGTTTTTTGAGACATTGAATCTTTTTATATATTCAAAAATACAATTTAAATAACAAAATTGGAATTTCACTAACAATTATATAATTAATTTTTTATAATAATTGAAAAAAAATCAAAATACTAAAGCATGAAAATATCATTCTTCCTTTCACGAAATTGAGAAAGTCATGAGAACGGACTAAAAACCTTACCAGCCAATGAGGGGTTACAACCAACTCAAAATATGACCCCACACATCTTGGATCCACTGCACAATGATCAAAACTTGGATCCGTAGTGCGCAAGGAAACTATGCGCATCGTAGTGACAAAATATTGCGCGCCACAAGCTTCGTCTCTGAACTCTCAGGACTTGTCGCGCAGTTCACAGATTACGAAATGTTGTGCATTATAATATAAAAAACTTTAAAGAACAATTTATAAATGCGGAATAAGAAACTTCTATGCTTAGCACATAAACACAAAAATATGAATTGCTTGATATTAATAAACTTCGACGTAGTGCACACTGTTACAGAATAGAATACTAAGATGAGCTTTGGCTCCAATGACTTATTCTGCTAACTTCACAGACACAAAGCTTGTGCTCAGACTTCTTCAACTCCTTAGCTACTACTTCTCTCGGTTATTCTCTCTACCTCTGTTTTCTTCTCTACATCACATGTGCATCTATTATGCATCATTTTCTACTAACTAAATACTCATACTTATATGGACTCTGACTGATACTTCTTACAAAAGATAAGAATGAATCAACATTGAAGATGACCATTAATTCGACTAACTCGTCAACCACTTAACTGAAATCGAGGAGGATAAAGATCGGCTCCATTTATAACTTTCCTGCTTGCTGACGAACTTAGAGTAAATGTGCAACTTTGCACTTACACACTATCAAGTTGTCTGGCAATTCGGTTGACTAACAAAATTAATGACAAAATGATTGACGAACAAATCATCGGAGACATGAATATCTCACCAACTTGTA
Organism: Picea sitchensis; assembly: GCA_010110895.2. Taxonomy (NCBI): domain Eukaryota; kingdom Viridiplantae; phylum Streptophyta; class Pinopsida; order Pinales; family Pinaceae; genus Picea; species Picea sitchensis. The sequence goes on from SNQJ01S0135708.1 coordinate 9,637, forward strand.
ATTACTATTTCCAACACTCCCCCTTAATTATAAGTAGGTGGGATTACAAAAGAAAATTACATCAAAAATTGAGTTTACAATTTACTGCCACTCATCTATTACTACGCAGACTCCCAGACTACTACGCAGATGCTGAAATGCATCTCTTGCTATAGCCTTTGTGAAAATGTCTGCAACTTGATCTTTTGACGTGCAAAACTCTAAACACCTCTTTGTTATTCACCAATTCTCTGATAAAATGATATCTTGTATCAATGTGCTTGGTTTTCTTGTGAAACACAGGATTCTTTGATAACATGATGGATGAATTGTTGTCACAGAATATTGTTGTTGGTTCCTGTTGTTCATGAAAAAAATATTTTAACATTCTTCTCATCCAAACTGCTTGACAAGATGCTCTTGTAGCTATAATGTACTTTTCCTCTGCTAAATAAAGAGTCACTATGCGCTGATTTATTGATGCCCGTGATACCATACCTATTCGAAAATGAAATGTGTACCCAAGGGTAATTTTCCTATCATCTATGTTGCCTCCACAATCATTGTCAGTGTATCCAATGAGTCTGAAATCTTCTGAAGTGGATTACTTTAGGCCAAAATATTTTGTTCCATTCACGTATCTCAGTATTCTCTTTCCCACCTCCCAATGTAATTCTTTTGGTGTTTCCATGAATCTTGAGATTAGGCTAACTCCATACATAATATCAGGTCTTATTGATGTGAGATACATAAGATTTCCTAACAGTATTTTAAACAATGTAAGATCCACTTTAGACCCTTTATCTTCCTTTCTTTACTTCAATCCTGTTATGACAAGTGTTGGGGCTGCTTTTGAATTTATCATATTGAATCTTTTCGATATTTCATGCGCATACTTGGACCGTGAGATAAATATGTCCGTTTTGTACTGGTGCACTTGTATTCCCAAAAAATATCTCATTATACCCAAATCAGTCAGTTCAAATTCATTCTTCATCACTGACTTGAATTCTTTTATGCCAAAGTCACCTATAAAAATACAATCATCTACATATAAACAAACAATTAACATATTACCTTGTTGATTTTATTTGATGTACAATGTTGGCTCACTTTCACTTCTTTGAAATCCATCATATGTTTAATTTTATTTGATGTACAATGTTGGCTCAATTCTTTTCACTTCTTTGAAATCCATCATATGTGAGATAGGAATCTATGCAACTACCAAGATCTAGGGAGTTTCTACTTTAATGCATACAATGTTTCCTTCTTTCCAATTTAGGCCACCTGTCTTCATTCCGAAACCCCATAACCCTTGCTGGTTGTTCCACATATACTTCTTCTTCTAAGTGTCAATTCAACAATGATGAATTTACATTCATGTAATAAACTGGCCACTTCTACCACCCAACAATGGATAACATAGTTCTAACTATGTCCATGCATGCAATTGGTGCAAATGTTTCATTGAAACTGACCTGTGTTATGTAAAGCCTCCAACTAACCTGTCTTTTCTTCCGCAGACTTTTCCCTTCAGATTCCTGTTTGGTTTTATAAATCCACACTTGATACTTCATCACATTCTTATCTTTAGGTACATCTACCAATTTCCATGTTTGATTGTTCTCTATGCATATGATTTCTTCATCCATGGTTTGTGCCCATACATCATCTTTGACCTCTTCTAATGCCAATACTGGATCAACTATTTGTGAAACAAACAAAATTGCAAAATGAATTTTCTTCATCTCATTATAGATGTCCCACAAACTTCTTTGTCTCTTCTTGGTAACAAACTTGCTAAAGTTGAATCTGAGGATGTAGAACTACTTTGACTACTTGATGGAGTTTTTTTATACCATTGGGGAAATTATATGCATAATATATTACCAAACACAAATTATCTAATCGAGATCCTAATCAATAAAAGCTGTTACACTATATGTTCCAACAACAATTGGTTTACTATGTCAAATGAGTATAGAAAGAATTAAGAACACTTCAAAACACACACTCTGTTTTATAATCCTCAATCTCTCTTTTACAAACTTTGCAAAAGTTAAAGAACAGAACTCAAAGGAAATAATTTAACTAACATGCATTCCATAGACTTCCTTACAGGTAACAAGACTATCCATTACTGGCTCATGAAGGTGAAATATGGATTCTAATATCACTCATGTAATAACTCACTTCAAACTTGCAAGAAATTCTTACCTTATTCTTCACACTCTTCAAAATCAATTGATGTAGCACAAAAGGAAATTCAATACAATCTTACAATCTTGCAATTCTAGAAAACTACTTCATTTCTACAAAGGAAGCATAAACCTTATTGTGACTTTCCATTTGTTGGTTCATGTAATACGAAAGATGAACTCATGATTTTATCCTGTACTAACACACTTAAGACTTCTAAATAAATTATGAAAGAAATCACAACAATGTAATTAAATTCAAAACTCATTCATAAATGTCTAGCACTCACAATTAACAAAAAAATTGAATTAACAAATGGAAGAACAGGTACCAGATAAATAAAAAACAGGTGTAGGAATGCAAAACTACATTAATAATTTACAACAAACTTACCAAGTTGGATCGGTGGGCCCTTGTCGATACCAACAAGGAAGCTGTTAAAACTCACAGAATATCAGAGTCTAAAGAATGCATAAAATCATCGAACTTGAATTTGTAATAACCTTCATCCAACAAGTAGATGTTTATATGAAATCCATATTCAAAATGAAATACGACAGCATAACATTATATGGAATTCTCCTCTCCTTGGCTTAGAGCCATAACTCAAGTTACATACTTTTTACATTACAAATTTGACTCTAGACAAGCCAATCCATGAACAATAAAATCACAACCATTTTCCATCCATGGAGGTTGAGTAAAACCATTGTCTAATCAAGGAAATGCATTTTCCACAAATTTGGGCATGATCCTAGAATTTCTGAAAAATTGGCAATTTAGGCAAATTGGCCTCAAATAACCCTTTGTATCTTCTAGGTAGTAGATGATTTTTCCAAACCATTTTTGGGTCTTCAATATGGTTGGTTTCTAGACAAACCTATTTGGTTTTTTTGAAATATCATATCCCATATGCACACAACTCGAGGCACAATATGGCACTTTAAAAATATCTTTTGCTAAAATTCTGGGAAAATTTGTGTATTTTTAATAAATTCGCCTCAAAGAACTTTATTCATTTCCAAAAAAATGGCGAATATTTGAAAACTACCGTCCTTGTACACTATAGGATATAGTGCGAGAAAAAACCATATCCCAGAATTTTCAGATTCATCTTTATCTGCATGAAAATCGAGGTGCAAATCTGGTACCAGAATCCTGTAGGATGTTGGTACCAGACTAGCAAAGTTGGTACCAGAATAGCACAATTAGTACTGGATAATTACATTTGGTACCAGATGAGCACAATTGGTACCAGATGAGGTAAAATTGTGTCATGAATGCTTCTTAAATTAACCAAAGTAATTAGAAAGCATTTGAACATTAATTATTCAATTCTAACCATTAATAAACCACATAAATCATGATTAAATGAATATTACCTCATGTACATGTAAAAGTAGCTAAAGAATGTAACAATAAGGATAAGAGGTAAAGGGTTCATGCATCTATGACAAAATTGGTCAAGAAAAAAGACAAAAATAGGGTAATTAGAGATATCAAAATGGAGGTCCAGCATTCCCTCATGCCCAAATCATTGCATGTTCTCATGCAAAAATCTCAAAATTGGATCTGTAAAATCTCAAAATTGATACTATCTTTGTCATGACTGAACATTAATTCATTGATTTAAAATTTTTGAAACTTGAGGCTTCACCCTTAATCTCATTTTTTATTACTCTTGTATATTGTATCAGATGCATAACTTTATTTGGTAGAGACCTCTTCATGTTCATATTGTAACTTCCGATTATGCTCCTTCAATTATGCATTTTCGTTGTTGATATATCTGTGTAATAATTTATACTCCTCAATTTCTTGCTTCAATTTTACATGTAGATGGTAAGCCCATAACTTCTGCTATGGTGGCCTATGTTACCTTCAACCTGATTTCTCCCAATGAAACATTTTCTCCGTCACAGCTCTCAGCAAATGCATGAGACATTTCATCATGGTGGCCCCTCAAATTCTCAGAAAGGTTGGTCCTTTCAAACTTCTCCTTTCGTGACTGATACTCCTTGGTTTCTCTGTAAAATTGGAACATAGGTTCATGTCGATCTACTCCCATGTCGGGCTTAAAACATGTTTCCAACATATGTAGTGTAACAACAATGATCGGGGCAAGGGTTTAGTACCGGAACATAAAAACAAAGTAAGTAACAAGGGAAAAAACAGAGTGACAAGATGGATGATTTTTTCTCATTCATGACGACAACCACTTCACAAAGGAATTCAGTGATAATAAGATGGATGCATTGGTAATCTTAGAAAACAAGAGTGGAATACACATGGAAGTTTCACTTAAAGAAATAATGATGGTGATATTGATAGCTTCATATGGAAACTGTACATGAAAATAACCAAACATTTTAGCACATAATTTATATAATCCTTAATGGAAAGAATGCAATAACCAGCTTGATGCAAACGCTCCCCCGACACACGTCTGCTTCCACCAGGATCTTCTCTTTCCTCGGCCCGAAGAGCTCAAGTGCTCCTCAAATCCCTTATCAGGACCTTTCCGCACCCACGGGATGCTCTCCTGACGGTCTCCTTTTACCTATCAGGAAAATCGGAACTCACTTGATCACGAGTCCTTCACTCACAGATTCGGGTCTCTCCAATCCCCGAAACCCGATGGAATATCCACTTCACACCTTCTTCATCTCCTATCGGGAATTACCCTATCGGGAAATCAGAACTTAAGCTGTCATGGGTCACTGCTCATGAGAATCACCGATTCCCGATCTTCGATGGTCCGCTACGCTCTTTAACCCCTTCGCCTAACTCTCCTCGCATGTGACCTTCCAGTCCACGAGACTAAGGCCCCTATTCCCTATCGAAACTTCGGATTTCATGAGTTTGCAATGGGAAGAACTCATGCCCCTGGGATCTCCCATCCCCGATCTCCAATGCCACTTGTCTTCTACTCTGGCGCTTGAGGCCCCGCTCCAAGGGTAATTGGAATTTCGCGGTTCAGGAATTCACGATTCCTGTGGCAGTGATTCTCACGACACTAAGAACCCCGAAATGCCAGACCCCAATGCACGTGCGGGTGCTCTCCTCCATGTCACCCCTTCTCGTCGCTCTATCAGGTATCGCGAGATCGTAATTTCAGTTGTAGCAATTCCCTTTCATGGGAAAATACCAAATGCCGAACCCCTGGCTCTTTGGATTACTGACACGTGTCCAGTCCGGGATCTACGGCTATGGTTCCTTCGGAAAATCGTGAGTCACGATTCCTCCCTGTGAGAATTATATGACCCTCGAGACTCCGATTCTCCGATGAGTCGAGTCCCGATGAGCTCTGACTCCTTCCCTACATGCTAAGGCTTAAACTGTGCATGTCTTCCACTAGATATGACCACTATCGGGACTTCACCAATCTTCCCTGTGAATCCTGACCATCGATTCTCCTCTTTGGAGATTTATCGAGAATAACTATGTGTTCCTTCTCAAGACTTGCTCTATGAGCCTGTGCCTGAAAACTCTGCTTGACCCTTCTCTCAACCCAAAACCTCCTGGGCTATCCTTTCAACAATATCTCGAAGGTGCTATACCTCCTGAGCTTGCGTGCACTGCTTGCGCTCAACATTCAACATATTTTCAAGTGTTGAATCTGTCAGACTCTATGCAGCTCTTGCAGCATCAGTCTTTGGCTACCCCTTCTCAGATTAACCACTGAGACGTCCTCCTTCAACCTGCACACTCTTGCACGACTGAAATGAACCACCTCCACCTCTAGGAAGATAAGAACAAAAGTTAAACTATCGAGCCCTCATCAACGCATTCCTTGCAGATGAATTCCAATGCACTCTTTGTAGGAATATCCTGGCTCAGATAGAGAAACAATTGAAACTCATTCCCTTTCTCTCTCAGAATTCAGTTTGACAACCCTGAAACCTCATGTACAACATATACAAAGTAAGTGCATAACAAAACAAACATTCATGAGCACATAAACAACATACACAGAGAAACAACACCAAACATGAGTTTGAATCAAAGACTCTTTTCTATTAATTCAAATGCCTGTACATGGGTGTTCTTCACACAATTCTCTGATTTCTCTTTTCTTCTGAATGCTTTTGAATAATGTTATAATGATACAATGAGGGTGTCTATATCCGTTTTCCCTCTCGAACTCTAAAACTGTCTAATCTGGAAATAAAATCCTATCTACCTGCATTAAATCTAATAAATGCCTCTTATCTATTTCAGACAAGAGCGTATGGCTCGAGGTCTGATACAACATACAAAAGGTGCTTTCATAAATGCATCATTTATACATTGGCGCATCATCTTGAATGGAAATTCAAAAAGTTTCGGCTGGCTTGTCTAGCTGTTCGTTGTCTTCCACGCTGGCTCGCTTGTTGAGTTGGCGATGCTCTTGCATCATAGCTTGTACCTCCATTACTTGAAGTGTTCTTTGTTAAACAATGGAAATATCAAGTATAGAACAATTTTACCAAAATTCCACCACTAGTACCGAACCACAGGCTTAGTACCAGACCACCACAAAAAACTGTTTCTTTAGTACCATATGAAAATTTGATGAGGTATATGAAGATGTATTCTGCAAAGTGGAACTTGTAGGCTTCTCCTTGTGGTTGGTATACTCTGAGTATCAAGCTATAGATGATTCTAGCAATTATTGTTGTTGCGGGAATAAACATATGAAATTGTTCTGTTGAAGTATCATGCTGGAAAAACTGCAATCAACACACTGATGTAGGAATGTTGAAATTGCAACAGAAGTGTCATAAAATGATTGGGTTTCAAGCTCTGTAACAAGAAAGAAAATGTATTTGGGAAACCTCCTTTTGAGATGCATAAACCTCCTCTTTTTGGAACCAAACTAACCACCGCTTATGTTGTCACTTCCATTTTATTAGAAAATAAACCTAACTAATATTGTTTTGTGGATTTTTCTCGAGCCTAGATCAGTTAATGCTTGCCGATGTTTTCATTTTTAAGGAGTCCGAAAAACTTAAAAAAAACTCCATCTACTGTCCCATGGATTTTTCTCGAGCCCAAGCCAGTTCCTGCTCATTGGTGTTTTCAATTTTTAGGAGTCTAAAAAACTTAAAGAAAACTCCATCTACTGTCCCGTGGATTTTTCTCCAGCTCAAGCCAGTTCCTGGTCACCGGTGTTTTCAATTTTTAGGAATCTGAAAAACTTAAAGAAAACTCTATTAGGCTCATTTTCCATAAGTAATCTACCAAGGCTAGATAAAGGAATAAACTTACAGATGGTAGATGTCATTCTTATTGGCTTATAGTGATCATACTACTAGTACTAGAATAGAATAGTACCAGAATAGAGAAGTATTGGAACATAATTCTGTAAACTGGAACATAGCAGTACCAGAACAGAGCAGTACCGAAACAAAATTCTGTAGTACCAGAACAGAACGATGCCAGAATTATGGAAATGACTATCAAATTCCAGCACTGAACATGTTTATTTGGACTTGCCGACGGAAGTTGCAAAATAATATGAAGGTCTCAGCAACCACTCCCCCATGCCTGCGGTTTTGCATGGCCTCATGCAAACAATGTGAGATGCTAAAAAAAGACTGCTCAGAGGGTTGCGAACATATACCCCCCAAAAAAAAAACAAAAAAAAAAAAACAACATAACTAATTGAAACTAGATTTTTATTCATGCTTAGAAATAGAAAATTCAGGGAAAATGTCAAAAGTTGAATTATTAGTTATGAATACAATAGTTTGGAATTAACATTCAGTTTTAGTTTCTATTAAAAAGATCACTTAATCGATCATCCTTGTGAAATAATGGTCTTAAAATAGATAGGTAAGGATAAAACACAAATGCATTTTTTTTTAACAACTTAAGGAAAAAGAAGAAATTTGAAGAAACAGGTCATGAAGCACTCCCTTAAGTGTTATATTCCATTGACAAGGATGTCTTCTTCGCTTTTGAAACCCTTCTAGTATTATCCGTGCATTTGGAGGATGAAGAGATTACCTTCTCATAAAATTCCAAACACAATTGTCATAACTTTTAGAAAGAAACCTACTAGAGGAACAAAAGATCATAAAATGATTGCTTTGTTAACTTTGACATTCTCATTTATGAAAAGTATGAAAGATAGGTTGCCTTGCACTTATATGAATCATTTATTCACTATCCTACTCTAATTGAACAAAATAAAATGTCCTTCAAGTATAAGAATACTTCTAGTGAAGCCATGTGTGTAACATGGTTAGCAATATATCCATACTCAGGTTTAAAAGATAAATTTTAATGCATACCGAAGTATGAAGGACCAACTTCTTTGATGATGAGATAAAAAAATAATGAAAAGTAAAAGAGTAGTGTGACCTGATAACTAATTGGAACCATCTTTCAATAGGATCATGATATTCTTGTTTCTCTTCTTTGTTTGGTCATACAACATGTGCTCCTTTTCCATGCTATGCAGATTATCTTCTTCAAGATGATTGGTCTTTGGAGTACATACAGTATCTGTTGAGAGACATGCTAAGAAATCCTCAATCTCAGATTCCAATGGTTGCTCTCCATTGAATTCTATCCACGATTCTTTAGTCTCCTCAACAAATTGACAATAGGAATCCTAAGGGACTTCTAAATATTCTTGTGGAGAGACAACTAAATTCTTGACTGTTGTCAAGATATGCTCTTCCTGAGAGGCGGATATCCCAGTTGCTAGTAGAATGTGAGAAAATTCTTGGAGGAACATTATTCAAGCTCTTGATCATCCTTGAATTACTCTAGCTGGTTGATGATCCATGTCTCGCAATGCAAATTAGTACTTGGGGGTTCTTACAGCACCCCAAATTCTTCAAACCTGCAAGAAATTCAAACTTGCAAGAAATTCTTAATTAATTCTTCACACTCTTCAAAATCAATTGATGCAAAACAAAAAGAAATTCAATACAGTCTTACAATCTTTCAATTCTAGAAAACTACTTCGTTTCTACACATGAAGAATAAATCTTATTGAGACTTTCCATTTGTTGGTTCATGTAATACGAAAGATGGACTCTCAATTTGATCCTATACTAACACACTTAAGACTTCTAAATAAATTCTGAAAGAAATCATAGCAGTGTAATTAAATTCACAACTCAATCATAAATGTCTAACACTCATAATACAAAATTAGTACTATGTAAATTTGAATTAAAACTTAACAAAAAAATTGAATTAACAAATGAAAGAACATGTATTGGATAAATAACAAACATATACAGGAATGAAAAACTACATTAATAATTTACAACAGACTTACCAAGTTGGATTGGTGAGCCTTTGTCGATACCAACAAGGAAGTTGTTAAAACTCACAGAATATCAGAGTCTAAAGAATTCATAAAATCATCGAACTTGAATGTGTATTAAACTTCATCCAACAAGTAGCAGTTTACAGAAAATCCATATTCAAAATGAAATACGACACCACAACATTATATGGAATTCTCCTCTCATTGGCTTAGAGCCATAACTCAATTTATATACTTTTTACATTACAAATTTGTCTCTAGACAAGCCAATACATAAAAAATCAAATCAAAACCATTTTCCATAAATGGAGGTCAAGTACAACCATTAGGTAATAAAGGAAATGCATTTTCCAGAAATCTGGGCATGGTCCTAGAATTTCTGAAAAATTGGCAATTTAGCAAATTGGCCTCAAAGAACCCTTTGTATCTTCCAGGTAGTAGATGATTTTTACAAACCATTTTTGGGTCTTTAATCTGGCTGGGTTAGAGATCATCTCCCATCTGCACACAACTTGAGGCACAATATGGCACTTTAGAAATATCTTCTGCTAAAATTCTATGGAAATTTGTGTATTTTTAATAAATCCACCTCAAAGAAATTTATTTATTTCCAAAACCATGGAAAATATTTGAAAATAGTTTGATTTGTACGTAATATGATATACTGGGAGAAAAACCCATATCCCAGAATTTTGAGATTCATCTTTATTTGCATGGAAATCGAGGTGAAAATATGGTACCAAAATCCTGTAGGACGCTGGTACCGAAATCCTGTGGGATGCTAGTACCAGACTAGCATAGTTGGTACCGAACTAGCACAATTGGTACCAGATAAGAACAATTGGTACTAGACAAACATAATTGGTACCGGATGAGGTAAAATCGTGTCATGAATGATGCTTAAATTAACTAAAGTAATTAGAAAGCATTTGAACATTAATTATTCAATTCTAACCATTAATAAACCACATAAGTCATGACTAAATGAATATTACCTCATGTAAAAGTAGCTAAAGGATGTAACAATGAGGATAAGAGGTAAAGGGTTCATGCATCTATAGTAAAATTGGTCAAGACAAAAGACAAAAATAGGGTAACTAGAGATATCAAAAGGGAGGCCCAACAACGCTTTATGTGTAGACTTCCCACCTCTTGTTCTTACTGGAGTACTATGCATTGTGATTTGCATCGCAGTGCCAGGTGTAGAAGGAACTACACACTAACTTGTACACATTGTTTGAAACACTTCTTCTTCTTTTGTTTCATCATGCCCCATTGTATCAATAATTTTCACTGTCTTTGTTATGGTTCCATCCCATGCTTCATTTTCCACAAATCGAACATTGTTGTTGATTATGAATTTTCTTGTGACAGAGTCATACAACTTGTACCCTTTTGTTTCTTCAGAATACCCAGAAAATATACATTTATGTCATTTGTTGTCTAGTTTCCTTCTCAACTCATCTGGAACATGTGCGTATGTGACACAACCAAAAACTTTTAAATGTGCCACATTGTGTTTTAATCATGTCCAAGATTCTTGAGAAACTCTATTATTCACACTCTTTGTTGGACATATATTCAATATATATATTGCAATTGCTACTGCCTCAACCCAATACTCATTTGACAGATGTTTCATTGTCAACATACTATGCATCATTTCCATGATGGTTTTGTTATTTCTTTTTGTGACACCATTATGATGTGGTGTATATCGTGTGGTAAATTGCTTCTAGATGCCATGAACTTTACAAAAGTTCTACAATTCTCTTGAAATATATTCTCATTCACTCTCAGTTCTTAGATACTTGATTTATAACCACTCTACTTCTCCACAATTGATTTAAATTGCTGAAAACAACCCAATGCGTCAGATTTATGTTTTAGAAAATAAAACCATGTATTTCTTGAGAAATCATCAATGAATGTTGTAAAATATGTACTACCTCCTATAGATGGAGTTTGCATTGGTCCACAAATGTTTGAATGTACTATTTCCAATGGATTTTTTGCTCTGTAAGACTTGCCAATTGGAAATGATTCTCTGTGTTGCTTTCCAAATATGCATCCTTCACATATCCTTTTTGTTTTTTCAATCAATGGAAAACCTTTTACCATATCCTTTTTGAGTAGAAACTTTAGACCTCCAAAGTTAAAATGTCCAAATCTGAAATCCCATAACCATGAATCATCGTGTATTTCAGATTGGAATGTTTCATTCATCTTTGCGCCATTTTCTCCTTTCTTAGTACTACACACACTAGTTTCTTCATTAGTACTACACGCACTTTATGTTGTAAATGCAGTGTGTGACTGTGCATATTTTGCTTTACCAACAACTAGCGATGTATTCTTCTTCTTGGTTGTCTTCAAAGTCAATGGGAACATCATGTTACTTGTCATCTAGATTTTTGCAATAAGTTTATTGCTTGGGAATATGTACATAATCACACAATGATTATATTCCATGTAGATTCAATATCCTTTCTGTAACGAATGTCTTGTGTTCATCAGATTATGCTTCAGACCATAAACATAATATACATCAGACATAACTTTATGTTTTCCTTTTTTAATTAAAATATTTATGCTTCCCTTGCCTAAGAAAGTGACTTGGATATCTGTTCCAAGTGTAACCTTGGTTTGGACTGACTCATCTAATCTAGAAAACAATTTTATGTTTCCTGTGATGTGGTTACTGCAACCTGAATCTAAATGCCATATGTCACATGGACTTGCTTGAGAAATATTGCATTCAACCGGGCATACTATAGGCATTTCTATAGCGTGCACCATAAACATAGGGCGAGTTTGGTTATTTGCATTGTTTGACTGATATTGACTTTGTTTGTTCTGATTATACTGTCTCTTTTTGAAATCACATGCATAATTTCCATGCATTTTACAGTAATGGCACTAAATATTTGATTTGTCAGTTCTTTGAAAACTTGACTCATTGGTACTTGGTCTTTGACTTCTTCCAACAGTATTTCCAGGACTGCTACTGCGTCCCCCTCCGACATAACTTCTTCCTCTGCTTCTAGAGTTGGCTCTCCCCCTTCTTCTTCCTCGACTTAGAGATGATTGCGTGGAAAATGCATTCTCTAATGACATACTTGACCTATTCAATCTGTGTTTATGATTGATGAGAGAAGCTTATAGTTCATCTAGACTGAGCTGACTCAAGTCTTTGCTCTCTTCTAGAGTCACAACAAGGGTATCAAATTTAGGAGGAAGAATCCTAAGTACCTTCTCAACAAATTTTTGTATTCTATGGTTTCACCATGAGATTTAATCTGTTTTATCGGGCCAGTGCCATGGGTATAAAAGGAATCTACTGAATCTATATCTTTCATTGACAAAGTTTCAAAATCTCTTCTAAGAATTTGTAGTCTTGAAGTCTTTACTTTGTCCATACCTTGATAAGAGGTTTGTAATATATCCCATGCTTCCTTGGATTGCTTTGTTGATGC
>SNQJ01S0135718.1:25555-40373 GCA_010110895.2 Picea sitchensis
GAATGGTTATTTTTATTGTTCCCTTTTTTAATATTATAATTTTTTATGATTCCGAATGATGTTTTTCAATGCGGATCTCATTCTGCCTGCCATCCTTCTTAATTTCTTTTAATCAATTGAATAAGAATCAAAACGTTTTTATTTGAGATGTGAAAGGATGGTTTATATCAATACATAATGTTATTTCACCACGTATTTACATTTCAAATCTTCAAGAGTATGCGCCCATATTCATCAAGAATTTTTATATTCTCCACAAGAAGATAGATTATTGATTTACTTAATATGCATTTTCAAATTTGTTTTCCGGCGCTACTTCCTATATAAATTCATGAGAGAGTTTTTAAAAAACAAACAACTCAAGGAATTCAATTGATATGATTTCCTTTTTGAATAAGGAAGATGACAAAAGTGACATTCTTAAAAGGTGAGAATGATTAAAATAATAAAATATATGATGGGCTTTTAATTCTCATGTTCATAAAAGTTTACTACTCTTACTTGGTAATATTTTATTTTATATAGTAAAAAAGATTCTATGGTAATGTGTCTAAGTTTTAATATTAATAGCATTATGTATAATTAAATACATTATGGTAATATTCAATATGATTGTTATTCAAGTACCATAGTAATAATGGGAAAGTGTAGATTTTATTTCGCCACTTAGATATATTAATAATAATGGGGAAAGTGTAGATTTTATTTTGCCACTTAGATATATTAGCAATAATGGGGAAAGTGTAGATTTTATTTCGCCACTTAGATATATTGATGCGTGATCATTGATCACTTAGATTCTATGTCGCTACTTATTTATGTTGATATATGAACGTTTTTAATACTTGGAATTTATTTCGCCACTAATCTATGTTGAGGCTTGATCGTTTAATATTGAACTCCTTTGTGCTTGGGTTTATGCTGAAGAATAGGTGTTTAGATTGTTTGCGCTATGGGCTAAGTTGACGCAAAATATTACACACAAGTTTACTAGCACACTGGTCACGATGTTACTGTATGATCCTTGTGAATGATTAATTGCACCCGCTGATCAATAAGTGAATTATGTTATCCGAAAATTGATCATGTTCTTACCTTGATTATGATGTTGAGTATTGTAATTGATGATTGATTTAATCGCATGCCTGGAAGGTAAGTAGATTTGTTGCGCCTTAAAACTTAATAAGTAGATTTTTGCGCCTTGATTTATGTCGATGCTGGATGGATTTAGTATTTAAGTTCTCTTGCGCCATATAATTTTTATGTTACATGTGTTGGTTATTAGAATGCTTTTGTGCCTGGTTGATTGTTGATGATGTTATTTAGCTTTGCTGGCTTGGACTTGATTGTGTCGAGTGGGATGTAGACACCTCCTTGTTCCTTAGAACAATCGCCATCCCTAAGACCTTAAATGTTCAAAATCGATGGGAACCTGGATTGAGTGTGGCTTATGTATCTTGAAGGTCCTAACCATTGCAGGGTAGGATGGGCAGGTAGTCATTTATATTCTTTATCTGAGTAAATGTTCGTAAATTGCTTCAAGCTTCATGATGTGCTAATATGCTTTAATTTTTATGTTTATGTGTCGCATGAAATTCATTCATTATGATATCGTCGAGTTGTGTCGCTATGATTTTATTTTTGACATTATTGTCCTAATGCTTTAAAAAAAAAACATTTAACATGTTGTATGTCGTTTTTGTGTCGTAATGGTCAGGTCATTACATAGTTCATTTACCAATTAGGAATTGATGAAAGAAGAAGAAATTAATGAAATATTAATAAGAAATGAAGATCAAAATGTAAGCACAAAGAACAGAAAACCATAACAACAAAATTGTTAATGGAGTTCGGCAAGATTGCCTACGCCTCTGGGCCTTTGTCTCTGTGGGTGAGGCTTTCTTATTTCTCTTCAATGCTTCAAAAGTACGTCATAAAAGTGTCAAAAGGATTAAAAACTAGTCTGGATGTGTTCTTCTCAACCTCAAGAATCCAACACAACTGACAACATTGAAAACAGTTGAGTGTAGCTCCCAAAATTGGCTCGCAAAATTCCCCTCCTCAATGGCTTCCCTACATAAAAATGGCTTTGGCTTTCAAAGTATTGAGCGTTTCTCATGTTATGAACCTTTCTAATGCTGCCAAGAACCCCTAGTTTATATATATTTGGAGTTGGTATCATCCTCCCAAGATCTGGCCTCAAATCAGGCTCCAGATTCCCCAAAAATGGGCAAAAATCACCAAAAATTAGGCTGTTAATCATAAAAATCCAAAAACTATAGAAAAAAACCCTTATTAGAAAAAAATTGGGCACACATCCCCTTTTCTTCGGGCTCCTGGTCGCATGGGATGCCATGTGACCTCGATCTGGTGATCCAGGTGGATATCGGTGGCCACCCACCTTTTCCAACTAGCTCAAAACAATTTTATGGCAATTTTGGTAATTTACTATTTTTAGCAGTTTTTAACTTTCGAGGCCATTTTGAGGCCTTAAATGACGTTTTTGGGAAAATGAGGAGAAATATAAAAGTTCCTTTGATATTTCCTCCAAAATGAATCTCCTCGACGATACCTTTCCAACGGGCTATCATGCGCCTAAAACTGAGATCATATGCAAAAGTCATGACCTCAAGAAGTTGATGTACTAACTTACCCAAACGGGGCCCACATGACTTTTGGTGCTTCATCTCCTAGGGTTAGGTTTTTGGATGTCTAGGGTTTTTGACATTCCTGTTTTTTGTAAAAAGGCCTTCAGAGCCTCATTGTAATCATCTTCTTGCGAATGCGAGTAGTCGTCACATCTCTTCTCAGAGATAAGCTACCACCATTCTAGCGAGTCTTTCACTCTGTATTTTTATAGTCTTTGTACATTTCTTTCATTAATATAAATCGTGTATTACTGTATCTTTGTGTTTATGGTTGCATCTTTGATACATTTCTGTTATATTATTGGATATTCGCGACATCTCTGTGCATTTCTTTATTATATCTCCACTCTCATTTCGTGCCGAAAACAATCTGGATTAGTGGTATCAGAGAAGGATGCTCTTGATCGTTTTGTCAGTGCATGTCCCTGACGAGGTCCGAGTATATCAAGCTGGGTCTCGAGCTTGTCTCTCTTGAAGACAATCTCTCTCGCACACCCAAGAAACCCTCCATGGCAGAAGAAAAGAAAAACGACGGAGTAGACGATTCTATAAATCTATTGCTTGAGCAAGCTCTCACGCGACAGAGGGATGAAATGATGAAGAATTTTTCCCACATCCTTCAATGCCTACCGATAACAACAGGCACATCTTCATCAAACAACCAATTTGGAAGCACCTCTCATTTCAAGGTACAGGTTAATTTTGATAGTCCCGTATTTTAAGGTCAGATAGATGTGGATGCCCTAGACAAATGGTTAAATCTATTAGAATATTATTTCTCTGTTCATAATTTTTCTGACAGGGAAAAGATCACCTTCTCACTCCTTAAAGCTCTCCTCCATGTCAAACATTGGTGGGAAACTTACTGGGAGAAAAGTTCCACAAAGGAGTCTAGAATATATGGGGCCGGAGCCCAATTGAGATTTTTTTGTGGATGCAGTAAATGAACAATATTACCCTATTGGCAACTATGAGGACTAGTACATGAGATGGAGCACACTGCAGAAAAAGAGGGGCCAAGCAGTTCCAGAGTTCACCAATACCTTCCATACCTTGCACACCAATATGGGTATCAAAGACTCCAAACGACATTTGGTTCTGAAATACAGTGGGGCTCTACACAGATACATCCAAACTGAAATGGATTTTATGGATATCTCATCACTCGGTGTTGCTTATCGATATGTTGTTAAAATCGAGTAGAAATCTAAGCACCAGAACAAATGGGAGTTCAGGTCTGCAAATACAAGACAACCAAAGTATGAAAAAGATGACCCTACAAAACAGTCTCCCGAAAACCTGTCCAAGTCATAGGAAAATAAGGGTCACAGGAAGACAAAGAAGGACACCAGAAAATGGTGCGATTTCCACAAAATCCCCTGGAACAATACCGATGAATGTCGCTCAAAACAATCATTGGTGGCTGAGATCAAAGACAAGGATCTGAACCTTGATTCAAAATTTGATTCTAAAAATACTGGTAAAGGACAGATCATTGACGTATACCCCACTGCTATTGTCGCGACCACAACAATTCAACCAGAAGAACCAACAGATCCTTAAGAGGGGGAGCGCCTTTTTCATTCACATATGTGGGTGAAGGGGACCCCACTACATTTTATTGTTGATAGTGGAATCCAAAATAACCTCATCTCAGTAGAGGTCATCAAACAGTTCAGATTGTCGACAACACCATACCCACAACCATACAACATTGGGTGGCTTTGCCAAGGACGAGATCTTTGTGTCAGCCAGAAGTGCCAATTGTTATAGGGCATCCAACCCTTCAAGGATGAGGTATTATGTGATGTTTATCCCCTGGATGTCTGTGATGTTCTCTTAGGCCAACCATATATGTGGAGATGCCATGATGTTTATGAGTCTCGACCCCACAATGTCATTGTTTATCTAGGGGGTCATCTCTATAGAATACTAGAGGTAGTTCCGACTATTGTTCCACCTAAGAAATGCCGCAATGTAGTATCTCATACTGCAAAATTCAACTTCTCCACAATCTTTTCAAAAGGGGAACATAAGGACACTGCAACCACTATAACTTTGCCCCAAGCACCTTCTATCCAACAGAAGCAGGTTGACAAAGTTGCAACAAAGTGCACAGATTCCTTCTGCACACCGTCCTCTCGTGTATCTTGACTTGTTGAATAGCCTCAACCTCAATAGGTTCATGACAGACTTCCACAAACTGAGCAGCGCGACGTCTCCAGCAAGGCAAGCA
This sequence comes from Picea sitchensis, assembly GCA_010110895.2. NCBI lineage: Eukaryota > Viridiplantae > Streptophyta > Pinopsida > Pinales > Pinaceae > Picea > Picea sitchensis. The sequence goes on from SNQJ01S0135718.1 coordinate 30,440, forward strand.
ACTCACCAAGATTTAGATTCAACAAACATTTTTTCCTTTCCCCCGGGTACTCAACACAATGGAGGCCATTTCTTCCTAAGGAGGGAGGATTGATCCAGGTGGATATCGGTGGCCATCCACCTTTTCCAACTAGCTAAATTTTTTTTTCTGGCAACTTTGGTAATTTACTATTTTTAGCAGTTTTTGATTTCTGGGGCCATTTTGAGGCCCTCAACAACGTTTTTGGGAAAATGGGGAGAAAAATGAGAGTTCCTTCAATATTGCCTCCAAAATGAATCTCCTCGACGATACCTTTCCAACGGGCTATCATGCACCTAAAACAAAGATCGTATGAAAAAGTTACAACCCCGAGAAGTTGATGTACTAACTTACCCAAACAGGGCTCACATGACTTTTGGTGCTTCATCTCCTAGGGTTAGGTTTTTAGTCTAGGGTTTTTGGAATTTCTGTTTATTGTAAAAATGCCTTCAAAGCCTCATTGTAGTCATCTTCTTGTGAATGCGAGTAGTCGTTGTTACACATTATTTTCGTCATCCCTATGATCGTTAATGATGTTGCCTTCAGAGGGGTCAGTGGCCTGAGTTCCTAAAGAGAGAAGGGAGAAGAAATTCTCCCGAGAAAAGAAATTGCTTTTTCCTATGTAAAAACCTTATAAAAAGGGAAGTTCGCAGGTTGCTATATAGGCATGGTGCGAGAATGACCCATTCTCATAGGTTTCACTATAGCCAAGGTGCGAGGTTTTCGCAGGTTGCTCTATAGCTAGGGTGCGAGAATTCCAGCACGTGGGAAAAATGAGCGTTTTCGCGAATCTTCTAGAAGGAGAAGCTTCTATGGTGAGGTGGCATCCGAATGGTTTGGATCTTACTCGCTTTNGAATGGTTATTTTTATTGTTCCCTTTTTTAATATTATAATTTTTTATGATTCCGAATGATGTTTTTCAATGCGGATCTCATTCTGCCTGCCATCCTTCTTAATTTCTTTTAATCAATTGAATAAGAATCAAAACGTTTTTATTTGAGATGTGAAAGGATGGTTTATATCAATACATAATGTTATTTCACCACGTATTTACATTTCAAATCTTCAAGAGTATGCGCCCATATTCATCAAGAATTTTTATATTCTCCACAAGAAGATAGATTATTGATTTACTTAATATGCATTTTCAAATTTGTTTTCCGGCGCTACTTCCTATATAAATTCATGAGAGAGTTTTTAAAAAACAAACAACTCAAGGAATTCAATTGATATGATTTCCTTTTTGAATAAGGAAGATGACAAAAGTGACATTCTTAAAAGGTGAGAATGATTAAAATAATAAAATATATGATGGGCTTTTAATTCTCATGTTCATAAAAGTTTACTACTCTTACTTGGTAATATTTTATTTTATATAGTAAAAAAGATTCTATGGTAATGTGTCTAAGTTTTAATATTAATAGCATTATGTATAATTAAATACATTATGGTAATATTCAATATGATTGTTATTCAAGTACCATAGTAATAATGGGAAAGTGTAGATTTTATTTCGCCACTTAGATATATTAATAATAATGGGGAAAGTGTAGATTTTATTTTGCCACTTAGATATATTAGCAATAATGGGGAAAGTGTAGATTTTATTTCGCCACTTAGATATATTGATGCGTGATCATTGATCACTTAGATTCTATGTCGCTACTTATTTATGTTGATATATGAACGTTTTTAATACTTGGAATTTATTTCGCCACTAATCTATGTTGAGGCTTGATCGTTTAATATTGAACTCCTTTGTGCTCGGGTTTATGCTGAAGAATAGGTGTTTAGATTGTTTGCGCTATGGGCTAAGTTGACGCAAAATATTACGCACAAGTTTACTAGCACACTGGCCACGATGTTACTGTATGATCCTTGTGAATGATTAATTGCACCCGCTGATCAATAAGTGAATTATGTTATCCGAAAATTGATCATGTTCTTACCTTGATTATGATGTTGAGTATTGTAATTGATGATTGATTTAATCGCACGCCTGGAAGGTAAGTAGATTTGTTGCGCCTTGATTTATGTCGATGCTGGATGGATTTAGTATTTAAGTTCTCCTGCGCCATATAATTTTTATGTTATATGTGTTGGTTATTAGAATGCTTTTGCGCCTAGTTGATTGTTGATGATGTTATTTAGCTTTGCTGGCTTGGACTTGATTGTGTCGAGTGGGATGTAGACACCTCCTTGTTCCTTAGAACAGTCGCCATCCCTAAGACCTTAAATGTTCAAAATCGATGGGAACCTGGGCTTGAGCGTGGCTTATGTATCTTGAAGGTCCTAACCATTGCAGGGTAGGATGGGCGGGTAGTCATTTATATTCTTTATCTGAGTAAATGTTCGTAAATTGCTTCAAGCTTCATGATGTGCTAATATGCTTTGATTTTTATGTTTATGTGTCGCATGAAATTCATTCATTATGATATCGTCGAGTTGTGTCGCTATGATTTTATTTTTGACATTATTGTCCTAATGCTTTAAAAAAAAAAACATTTAACATGTTGTATGTCGTTTTTGTGTCGTAACGGTCAGGTCGTTACATAGTTCATTTACCAATTAGGAATTGATGAAAGAAGAAGAAATTAATGAAATATTAATAAGAAATGAAGATCAAAATGTAAGCACAAAGAACAGAAAACCATAACAACAAAATTGTTAACAGAGTTCGGCAAGATTGCCTACGCCTTTGGGCCTTTGTCTCTGTCAGTGAGGCTTTCTTATTTCTCTTCAATGCTTCAAAAGTACGTCATAAAAGTGTCAAAATGATTACAAACTAGTCTGGATGTGTTCTTCTCGACCTCAAGAATCCAACACAACTGACAACATTGAAAACGGTTGAGTGTAGCTCCCAAAATTGGCCCGCAAAATTCCCCTCTTCAATGGCTTCCCTACATAAAAATGGCTTTGGCTTTCAAAGTATTGAGCGTTTCTCATGTTATGAACCTCTCTAATGCTGCCAAGAACCCCTAGTTTATATATATTTGGAGTTGGTATCATCCTCCCAAGATCTGGCCTCAAATCAGGCTCCAGATTCCCCCAAAATGGGCAAAAATCACAAAAAATTAGGTTGTTAATCATAAAAATCCAAAAACTATAGAAAAAAACCCACATTAGAAAACATTTGGGCGCACATCCCCTTTTCTCCGGGCTCCTGGTCGCATGGGACGCCATGTGACCTCGCTCTGGTGATCTAGGTGGATATCGGTGGCCACCCACCTTTTCCAACTGGCTCAAAACAATTTTATGGCAATTTTGGTAATTTACTATTTTTTGCAGTTTTTAATTTTCGGGGCCATTTTGAGGCCTTAAATGACGTTTTTGGGAAAATAAGGAGCAATATAAAAGTTCCTTTGATATTTCCTCCAAAATGGATCTCCTCGACGATACCTTTCGAATGGGCTATCATGCGCCTAAAATGGAGATCATATGCAACAGTCACGACCCTAAGAAGTTGATGTACTAACTTACCCAAACAGGGCCCACATGACTTTTGGTGCTTCATCTCCCAGGGTTAGGTTTTTGGATGTCTAGGGTTTTTGACATTCCTGTTTTTTATAAAAAGGCCTTCAGAGCCTCATTGTAATCATCTTCTTGTGAATGCGAGTAGTCGTCACATCTCTTCTCAGAGATAAGCTACCACCATTCTAGCAAGTCTTTCACTCTGTATTTTTACAGTCTTTGTACATTTCTTTCATTAATAGAAATCATGTATTACTGTATCTTTGTGTTTATGGTTGCATCTCTGATACATTTCTGCTATATTATTGGATATTCACGACATCTCTGTGCATTTCTTTATTATATCTCCACTCTCATTTCGTGCCGAAAACAATCCGGATCAGTGGTATCAGAGCAGGCTGCTCTTGATCGTTTTGTCAGTGCATGTCCCTGACGAGGTCCGAGTATATCAAGCTAGGTCTCGAGCTTGTCTATCTTGAAGAAAATCGCTCTCGCACACCCAAGAAACCCTCCATGGCGGAAGAAAATAAAAACGACGGAGCAAACGATTCTATAAATCTATTGCTTGAGCAAGCTCTCATGCGACAGAGGGATGAAATGATGGTGAATTTTTCCCACATCCTTCAACGCCTACCGATAACAACAAGCACATCTTCATCAAACAACCACTTTGGAAGCACCTCTCCTTTCAAGGTACATGTTAATTTTGATATTCCCGTATTTTAAGGTCAGATAGATGTGGATGCCCTAGACAAATGGTTAAATCTATTAGAAGATTATTTCTCTGTTCATAATTTTTCTGACAGGGAAAAGATTACCTTCGCACTCCTTAAAGCTCTCCCCCATGTCAAACATTGGTGGGAAACTTACTGGGAGAAAAGTTCCACAAAGGAGTCTGGAATATATGGGGTCGAGCCCAATTGGGATTTTTTGGGTGGATGCAGTAAAGGAACAATATTACCCTATTGGAAACTATGAGGAACAGTACATGAGATGGACCACATTGCGGAAAGAGAGGGGCCAAGCAGTTCCAGAGTTCACCAATACCTTCCATACCTTGCGCACCAATATGGGTATCAAAGACTCCAAATGACATTTGGTTCTGAAATACAGTGGGGCTCTACATAGATACATCCAAACTGAAATGGATTTTCTGGATATCTCATCACTCGGTGCTGCTTATCGATATGTTGTTAAAATTGAGTAGAAATTTAAGCACCGGAACAAATGGGAGTTCGCGTCTGCAAATACACAACAACCAAAGTATGAAAAAGACAACCCTACCAAAAAGTCTCCCGAAAACCTGTCCAAGTCATAGGAAAATAAGGGTTATGGGAAGACAAAGAAGGACACCAGAAAATGGTGCGATTTCCACAAAAGCCCCTGGAACAACACCGATGAATGTTGCTCAAAACAATCATTGGTGGCTGAGATCAAAGACAAGGAGTCGAACCTTGATTCAAAATTTGATTATAAAAATACTGGTAAAGGACAGATCATTGACGTATACCCCACTGCTATTGTCGCGACCACAAAAATTCAACCAGAAGAACCAATAGATCCTTAAGAGGGGGAGCGCCTTTTTCATTCACATATGTGGGTGAAGGGGACCCTGCTTCATTTTATTGTTGATAGTGGAATCCAAAATAACCTCATCTCAGTAGAGGTCGTCAAACAGTTTAGATTGTCGACAACACCACACCCACAACCATACAACATTGGGTGGCTTCGCCAAGGACGAGATCTTTGTGTCAGCCAGAAGTGCTGATTGTCATAGGGCATCCAACCCTTCAAAGATGAGGTATTTTGTGATGTTTACCCCCTGGATATCTGTGATGTTCTCTTGGGCCAACCATATATGTGGAGATGCCATGATGTTTATGAGTCTCGACCCCACAGTGTTATTGTTTATCTAGGGGGTCATCTCTATAGAATACCAGAGGTAGTTCCGACTATTGTTCCACCTAAACAATGCCACAAGGTAGTATCTCATACTGCAAAATTCAACTTCTCCACAATCTTTTCAAAAGGGGAACATAAGGACACTGCAAACACTATAGCCTTGCCCCAAGCACCTTCTATCCAACAGAAACAGGTTGACAAGGTTGCAACAAAGTGCACAGATTCCTTCTGCACACTGTCCTTCTGCACAAATTGAGCAACGTGACGTCTCCAACAAGGCAAGCAACTCACCAAGATTCAGATTCAACAAACATTTTTTCCTCTCCCCCGGGCACTCATCACAATGGAGACCATTTCTTCCTAAGGATGGAGGATTGATCCAGGTGGATATCCGTGTCCATCCACCTTTTCCAACTAGCTCAAAACAATTTTTTGGCAATTTTGGTAATTTACTATTTTTAGCAGTTTTTAACTTCCGGGGCCATTTTGAGGCCCTCAACAACGTTTTTGGGAAAATGGGGAGAAAAAAGAAAGTTCCTTCAATATTGCCTCAAAAATGAATCTCCTCGACGATACCTTTCCAACGGGCTATCATGCACCTAAAACGAAGATCGTATGCAAAAATTACGACCCCAAGAAGTTGATGTACTAACTTACTCAAACGGGGCCCACATGACTTTTGGTGCTTCATCTCCTAGGGTTATGTTTTTAGATGTCTAGGGTTTTTGGAATTCCTGTTTATTGTAAAAATGCCTTCAAAGCTTCATTGTAGTCATCTTCTTGTGAATGCGAGTAGTCCTCACATATCTTCTCAGAGATAAGCTACCACCATTCTAGCGAGTCTTTCACTCTGTATTTTTACAGTCTTTGTACATTTATTTCATTAATAGAAATCGTGTATTACTGTATCTTTGTGTTTATGGTTGCATCTCTGATACATTTCTGTTATATTATTGGATATCTGTGATATCTCTGTGCATTTATTTATTATATCTCCGCTCTCATTTCGTGCCAAAAATAATCCGCATCAGCTGGCCCCCACCGACCGAGGCTTATCCCTAAACCAACACTTTAAAATTATTTAAATAGTGTTTCAGTCCTATGGTTAAACAAGAACCATAGTAGATCATTCGGTCCACCCCCTTTTGTGAATTCATTGGCTCCTCCAGAGGTTAAGGGTTCGAATCCGCCAGAGGCTGTAACAAATTTTTGAACTAGCCAATATTGGAAAAATCTGGGGTGCCACATGGCACCCTTTGATTGGCCACATGTTTCTCTGTGATTAGTCCATACCATACATCCAATGCATAGTCATCATGCACAGTGACCTTCCACCTCACCATCGTACAACCCAGACACCTATCCAGTCAACTTCCACATCAACATCCGTACAACCTAGTCACCTGTCCATTCAACTACCACGTCAACATCCATACAACCCAGTCACCTGTCCAATCAGATGCCACATCAACATCCGTACAACCCAGTCACCCTACCATGTCAACATTCGTACAACCCAGTCACCCTACCATGTCAGCTTATTTACAACCCAACTGTCGTCCGTATTGCAATGTGTCAGTCTTCCATTGGGCCACATCATGTATGGACTGTTACGTGTCATCCGTACAGTGCCACGTGTCAAATCCATACTGGTGCCAAATCAACCTGAAAATTCCAAATTCGAGTGACACGTGTCACCTCTTGGTGATGCCATGTAAGCATGATGACATCATGCTAACATCACCTTTCTTACTGTTGACGTTAGCAGTACGACCTATTGACTTTGACCAGTTGACTTTTTGCATGTTTGAGAAATCGGCCAGAACACGATATCTTTCGCATACGATGTCCATTTGTGAAAAACATTATATGGCCAGAATCAACGCGACGATTCGAACGTAATGGAATTGGTTTCATCCAATTCTGAGAACTTTGATTTTTAGGCCTTCCTGGATCCATTTTGGATCAATGGCTATACTTGTCAGAATCGCCTGGAAATTATCCTAAGAGGAGTGCCCTAGAATCTAGGCTGCTACTGATGACTGACAGACTAAAGATCATATGCCAGAAGCTCTGGATGTCATCCCCTGGGGGGTTGCGCACATCCTGGGTTCAATGAGTGCACCCTAATGATTACACTGACATAATCGTCTGCTATATGGCTCGAAATTTGTGCCCTGACCAATGTTGAACTGGTTCGGAAGGGTTTCCTTAGATCTGATCCAGAACTCCCTCTGGAACCCCAAATGCCCCTCCTCAAGAGATGCACACTATTTGGCTGTCTGCTGTGCTCTAAGAGATTCTGCCGTCATAATCTGATGACCGGTGGCTCAAAAGATGCGCCCTGCCAAGTCCTCAACTAGTTCAGAAGGAATCTACAATATCAGCTCTGGCCTCATGCAACTACACCAAACCCTCACTAACCCTTGTGCTCTCATTGACTGAGTTGCGCAAACACTACAAACTGGATATTCCTGAATAACACGGTGAAATACCTAGATGGTATCTCTGATAGGCTAGGGTGTGTCTCTCAACACCAAAATTGATCAATGGTGGTGGTTTCCTCCATAAATCCACAAAACAACAAAATGTCGATTCTCCTCCTCCTCTGGAAACTCTCTCAACATCAAATCATAACATAATTATGAATTAGGTTGCTTTACCCTTCCTTTATAGCTTCCCAAAACCCTAATTCAATGTTGACCTTTTCCCTCCAAGTGAATTTTACTTTATTTTATTTTATTTTGTGTTTGTTAATGTGGCCGAATCTGTTGGCATCGGGATTAACCTGTGGCTTGAGAAACCGCGACTCAGGGGCATCTAAGCCGTCAAAATCACCCGGGGATCGCACTCGACCTGAGCCACACCAACCCTTAACATGGTTGGATTTTTTGTCCCCGCAGGTTTCGAACCTGTGACTTTTCAACATGGAGTGGCTTAACAACACACTGCGTCACCCACTGTCCTACACCTCGAGGACAATTTTACTTTATTTTATTATTCCTTGATTAAACACTTAATTAATTAACCATTTAACCTCTAAAAAGTGATTTATCCATCCTTATGGATTCTCCGGCCACTGAAAGTCACTTCTCATCATCTTATCCTGTAATGCTCTTCCTCCCGATTATGATGAGATATTACACTAAGAGGTTTCTCTAAGTAATATGCTCATTATGCCCTTCTTAGTGAATTTAATTAAGATATGACCCATAATAACTCAAAATTAAGGAAATCATTGGAATGCAACGAAACCAAAGCCAAGCTATGCAGAATGGATCATGATGATGAACGATGCAAGTCGGGCCCAATAAAACCCCTCAATATCTCTCAAACTCTCTGTCACCCGTATCTGGCTACTCTGGTAGGCATAACACTCTGTAATGTAATAATGTCCAAAAATGGGGACATTACAATCCTCCCTACTGGAATATTTCTTGTCCTCAAGAAATGACTAATCAATCTGCATATGATACTGGGGTCCCATATCCACCTGTGTGACACAAAGTTGACTCCCCTCAATATGGGGCCTCTCCAAGCGCTCACTATGCATGACACCCAAATGCTCATGATGAGTAGAATGATCAATGGCCAAAGAATCTTAGTCAACTCCCCAACAAACCACTCTACTTGAAACTCAACTCTATCAAACACTGAACTACCAAGCACTCCAATCCTTGGATCCCATATCAAGATGTGAATTGCAATGCCCTGTGAATTATAGTTCTGTAACATATCAACACCATGAGTCTCCTGCAAATAACACATGACCTCAACCCGAAATGAGTCTATCCTACTAGACCATACCAAACCCAACACGACCCCCACCGACTGAACATGATGCTGCCATAATGAGGTACTACAAGACCTCAACAAATCACCAACCAATGACGTTTTCTCCCCAATACTGAAACTCAATGGAAAATCAAAGTGATTTCCCTTTGCAAAGGTCTACTCATCCCCATCAGTCAATGAAATTCCCAGCCCTATAATCCCAGGGTCCCATGCTAGTCTCTGACAGAGACCATCATATTGATGTTGCTCTACTCTGATCATGACTGTCTGCTCAAAGTATCCATACTGGATCCTCCTAAGATGAAACAAATTATTGACCAAATGGACTCCATGATCCCATGTCAAATTTGGAAGTTCATCATTTCCAATCCCCACTAACTACTGATGTACCCTACTGGTAACTTTCAAAATCCCCCCACCCTCATCCCAATGATATTTTGAATATGTATCAACCTCTGAGATATCCTATGTCCCATATGTTGATTAAGGTTGGTTGTCATTGATGTCAACCCTTGAAGAAAACCCCGTAGCACAAAGGCTTGGGTAATGGGCCCAATATTGTTTGATGTAAATATGACTCATTATTGTTTTGTCATGGTTGATAAGAAGTAAATATGGATGAAATCCAAAGTGGGACCCCCTTATGGTGAAAGCCCTCACGGGAAGACGCTTTGTGGAGTAAGAGAACCCATGCTTAATTGTGGAATAATGAGATGAAGGAAAGTGATTTTGTCAAGGAAAATATCC
>SNQJ01S0135720.1:0-16897 GCA_010110895.2 Picea sitchensis
TATTATTAATGTATAATTCTATTTGTGTATTCATATTTTATTAATTAATTAATTAATGTATTTAATATATTAATATTTTTGATGTATATATTCATGTATTAATGTATTATTTTATAAGGTTAAATTAATATCCTATCAATGTATTATTTAATAATGTATTAATATATTAATTAATTAAAGTATATATTGTTTCGTTGATTGATAAATTAAAAATGTAATATAACATTATTGATACATTAATAATGTAATGATGCATTGGTTTATTAATAATGTAATATATTAAACTATTAATAACGTATTAATACATTAAAGTATATATTGTTTCATTAATTGATAAATTAAAAATGTTAAATTAATACTCTATAATTATTTTATAAAGTTAAATTAATACTCTATCAATGTATTATTTAATAATGTATTAATATATTAATTAATTAATACATTACATTATTACATTATTAATATATCGATCAATTAGTAAATTGCAATATACCATAATGTAAATTAATTACTTTAATTTATACATTATTATTATTATTATTTATTACATTTATGTGATACTTAATTAATACACTAATTATACATTAACTATACATTATTACATTAATTAATTATTACATAATTAATTAATTAATTAATAATGTAAAAAATGTTTGATATAATTAATTAATTAATAATTAATTATTACATTATTACATTATTAATTAATTATTACATTAACTATACATTATTACATTAATTAATTATTACATTAATTAATTATTACAATACTGTATTTAGTACATTATTAATTATGCATTAACTATATATTATTAGTAAAGCATTATTAATACATTATTATAATGTATTATTAATATATTAATATTTTAATAATGTATCGATACTTTTTTAATGTATTAATATATTAATGTATTAATAATGCTTTACTAATGTATTAATGTATTAATACATTAATAATGCTTTACTAATGTATTAATATATTAATTATTAATAATACTCTAATATATTAATGTATTAAATGTATTTAATACATTAATGTAAAGATGGAAATTGGCGTTGATCGACGTATATCAACCACTTTTTACATAAAAGTGGTTGTTGCTAGTCTAATTTATGTCATATCAAATTTATGTTTTTTTAGATTGCCAATAATTGATATTTATGTCATATCAAATTTATGTTTTTTTAAATTGTTAATAATTGATATTTATGTCATATCAAATTTATTTTTTTATAAATTGTTAATAATTTTTATTAGAATTTGATTTGATTGATTTATAAATTTGGTAAAAAGAATTATGATTTAATTTGAAGATGATGTTTTACTCAATATTTCCCCACCCTTAAATTGTTAATAGTTGATATTTATGTCATATCACATTTATTCTTTTATTAATTGTTAATAATTTTTATTAGAATTTGATTTGATTGATTTTTAAATTTGATAAAAAGAATTATGATTTAATTTGAAGATGATGTTTTACTCAATATTTCCCCACCCTCACCCTCACCCCCACCCTCACCCTCATCTTCACTAGTAAAAATAATTATGATTTAAAAAAGCTATCCTTTGAAGATAATGTTTTACTCAATATTTCCCCACCTTCACCCTTATCCTCACTCATACCTTTTTTTAATTTTTACTATTTTTCTTGTTTTCTCTAAATTTCAGTGCAATTAACCATGGAATAGAGTATTGTTGGAGTTTCCATCACTAGCTATTACTTTGACACATTCAATAAAATCATTTAAATTGGACCCTTTCCTATTCCAAGGAATTGGATTCATGACTCCTCTCCCCCTTCTTAAAATAATCTCCTTTCAATGAAACTTGTGCAAGAGGAATTGCCTCTAGAGTTATAATTGTATCAATATCATTGTTACACTCTTTAAAAGATGGAGCAATCGCATTTGTTGAAGTTGTAAATGTGAAGTTTTTCGAGATCTTGCCGAGTTTCACCTAACGTGTTTGAATCATTCCAAAACAAGGATTCAAAGAAAATTATAAAGTCCCATAAATATTTTGGTGTAGTGTTAGTTGTGATGCTATATCATGCATTAAATCATATTCTATTTACCATGCTATATAATAAATAATAATAATAATAATCTAATTTAAGGTCACAACTTAGCCACACACCAAATTAACGTATGAGAACCTCTTGTTTGTGGGAAAGGGGTTGTTTACATTTAGTCATTTTATTGTTTAGTTTACAGAGGTGTACATACTCTACCCCCTTTGGATTCATACATGTGGCCTCCAAGGAGGAAATGCATGTTATTTATTTTTATACCCACTCAAGTTGTACCAAGCAACATGAAAGAACACCTCCCAATAAAATAAAGTATCCTATCCATCGTGCACATTAAGTGTTTAATTGTTTTTCAATAATATTGTCACATAGGTTTAGTTCAATTAGTTGGTAGCATGTTGGTTATTCTCCCCACCCCGGTTCAATTCAAACGAGTTACATGTTGGCCAGTTGTGATAAGGCTAGAATGATAGATGCCCCTAAGATAGAGGTCTACTTCAGTGTGCCTTGGGACAACTCAACCCTTGCTAAATCACAAGTTATTGGTATATCTGGCTTGCAACTTGTTGGATATACTCTTGGGTTATACTCACAGCCAATTGGTTTGATCCCAAGATTATCCCAAATTACTCCAACAAGTTACCGATTCCCATGGTTAAATAAATAAATAAATTAATTTTCAATAATATTAAATTAGTTTTTGCTTAAATTTAAAATAAAAAAAGTTTTTTTTTTTAAATACTATTTTGGTGTCGTTTCCTTTGAGACATTTATGTCTGGGGTCCCATTTTTCTCCACAATGTTTACATTTCCCTTCCTTTATTCTTGGGCTTCTAGACTAAGTTTGCCTCCTCCTCTTAAATGTGGTGGGAGGTACCTTGGATTTTCCATATCTATAGTTTGGGGGGGCTTCTATCTGGAGTAGAATTTATCGATTTTTTTTTGCAATGATGATCTTTCAAACTTTTTTTTGTGCTACTTTTTCCTTTTGTATTATTGCTTCCATAGTTTTAATATCATGTAGTTTTAATTCATTTTGGATGTGTGGTTTAAGACCAGTTATGTGTGATTGAATTAGACATTCTGTTGACATCCCATGTACCCTTGTAGCCACAATTTCCCAATTACGTGTAAATTCATCCACACTTCCATTTTGTTGTAATCTCGTGAGTTATGTGAAAAAATATTCTTGTTTGATACCTTGAAATATTTTAAAGAATCCATCCTTAAATTTATTCCAATTTATTGAATATCTTGTTATCTTCCACCACATGTACCAATTATATGTGTCTCTGTTACCCCCATCCTATGGGTAACTAAGGAGATGATGTCTCGAGGCCTGTAGGTAGTACACATGGAGTGATGAGAGTCGGATGCATAAAATGACCCATAGAGCCCCTATTCTTCACCACACTTCACCATCATCACCGGTAATATAGAAACGTCTACTACACTGGTTTGGATCCAAGAGGATAACAAGTCTTTCTTCATGAGGTAACAAGTCCAGCCTCATGGTAACTGTCACTTAAATAGTTGAAGCATTTAAGCATGTTACAAAGAGTCCTTTCTTGATTATAGAACGTTCTCTTGGAAATTATATATTTTTCCCAATTTCACCCTAGTGGTTGGAATGGTATCCTAATAAGTTGGTCACCCTCCGAAAAAGGGTTTCTACTAGGGGGTTTTCTTGAAGGTTCATCGTACCATTCCCCACTCATAATTACCACTTTCCACACTTCTTCCCCTCTGTTTCCTAATCTTTTGGGTTTTCGGGTGCATTGACCCCAAGAAGGGTTTGTACCTCATTTCGTGGGAAGAAGGGGATAAAGGCCCAGAGGTGTTGTCGCTGACATCATACATAAATTCTCTCTCTAAAGTCCTGAGAGCCATTAAATGCTTCTTTGAATGAATAAAGGCATTTTTAAGAAATAAATAAATGATGTCTCGCTTGACGGGGGAACACATTGCGATGTTCTTTAATTTCCAGTGCATATGGAACTCATTGTGTTCTAACTTCAAGTGGCATTGCGATGCTCTTTTTCTTTCCATTGCACATAACACTCAATGTTTGGACTTAATAAAAATGCAAACAAAGGGCATGGAAAAAGGTTGCATTGCAAATAAAAGGAAACTCAAGGATGTAGAACACCCTCCACAAAGGCACACATAAATGAGACTGTTATCGCCCAATTTGTACTTATTCCAAAGGGAAAGGTTAAGGGAAGGAAAATTGGCATAACATGAGGTTATCCTATCACTGTCACCTCAATATGACACCTCTTTCTATTTAGAGTTGATGGCCTAGGGGATATGTCCCCGATGACTTGGGGGTTTAAGAAGGCAAAGGTTAAAGTGTCTATGAAAATGTCCCCTCTCACAAGTCACACTGATTAGAAATTCCCAGGGTTTTAACCAATGAAGTAATGGAGTATTAAGATGTACCTGCCCAGAACAAAGCAACAATAAAATATATCTTTTGCAAGTACAACTTGCTGTTAGTACTTCATAAAACCATGGACTTTATCAATAAAAACAATTGTTGATATATGATGAAGAAAACATAATTGTATAGAAACAATGTTTATTAGACAATAGCTTCACAATAAATGCCTTAAAATGGCTTCAGAATGACAAAGAATAATTACTCATGAATACCAAAGTACTAGCATTTGTCAAAAGCAAATAAGGCAGTGTATAAATCAACTTTACAATTCCTTTTAGTTGCTTTTAGTGCTGCAATAGATGGTTGTAGCTCACTTTAGTAACAATAGCTAGGTTAGTAGCTTAGACTATTATAAGGTTAGGAGTAGTTAGTAGAGAGCTTAAGGTAAAGGTTTTGATAGTAGTTTTTGTCAATCACTCAATTGTAAGGCTTAGATCAATGCTTTTAGGGAAAATTGAGTCTTTTAGGCAACATCAAATCTTGAAGGAACAAATGATAATAAGAGAACTAGAGACAAGAGGGGTCAATAATTGAAGTGTTGGTAGCCCAAGGCTTCAATCACCAAACCCTAGGGGGGAAATGACTACTAAGAAGTAGGTAACCCTAGGCCCTAGTAGTTTTCCTCCTTCTTTAGCTCAAAGATGAAAAATATGACGGCTTAGATGAAGAAAAAGGTGTTAGGGTGTTGCAATGGCAAGGACCTTAGCAAAAAGCTTCAAGAAAATCGGTTTTCTAGCATAATCTAGTAGGTGAAAGTTATTAAGGCAAGAACAATAACATGTGCTTTAGCCTCCTAGGGTTTTAAGCTAGCAATTTCATAATCTTAGTATAAATTAAAGATAAATACAACCATAACCATTCAATGAATAAGAATTGCAAAAAAATTACTTACATTCACCAAGAATCATCTAGTAAATAGCCTAGTTGAACACTTCCACCAAGAAAAATGCCAAGATACTCCAAAATAAGCCTCCTTCAAGAAGTGCACACTAAATTTCAGCTAAGAAACCCTAAGTAGGGTGTAAATTTTAGACCTCACTAAGTGTGAGTGAAAGATGATGAAATAATACAAGGGAAAATCCCTTATTTATACAGTTACAATGACCAAAATTAGGTCAAAAAGGACGACATGGCCAATTTACATGTAATATCCAATGTTTACATAAAATGACAAATTAAAACCCTAAATCAAGTAGAAAAGGTGACGTCATGCCATTTTAGGGTGACATTAGGCTTTTTGGTGAAACGTTGGCCTCTAGGAACAAAACGTTAGGCCTCCCAAGGCCTTTGGATCAAGCCACACATGCCACTTGGCACATAACTGCCTCCAAAGTGTCCATCAAACGATGGTGACATCAAGGGTCACAAAGGTGATGTCATGGACCGTTCAAGGCCAACATCATCGTAGGATGGAAAGACCCCCTAGGTCTAGGCATGCCGAGCTGTCTTTGGTGGAACATCCTCCTCTCTCTCTGGTGCAAGCCTCTGTCCTATCTTTGCCCCTTGCTAGGGTCTCAACATCCATCTAGTGGGATTTTAGCCCTATGGAGGTCCAAACTAATCATCTCCCCATGTGTAATTGTTCGTCGGGTGTGGCCCTGCAACAACAACAAGTACAAGTACACCCTCCATGGGCTCATAAGTCACACAGATCATAACAATGTCAATAACATCTAATGATCAAGTTATTTAAACATGAATAAAACTCCCCTTTCCCAAACAAGTTCTCAAAGACGTTATGCTATTCTACAAGCCAGGTTGGAGAGGACATCAAGAGGTCCTATTGGGATAATTCTCATTGGGCATGGGATGTTTCCAGGTGAAGACAAATCCAAGTCATGTAAGTGGATGAGGTGGTGAGGGATGTTTGAGAAATGGGTGTAGTGATGACAAGGGAATGTATGGCTTACCTATGGGTGCCTCTGAAGAGGGTGAGTTGCACCTTGTCATGGATGAAAATGTTTCCAAGCCCATTCAATGCCTTTTATATTTTATCTTATTTCTTTTTATTTCAGTTAGGGGACACTGCCCTGGCATGGTGACTAGTGGTGACAATGTTACCCATAATAATTTCATGGAGATGAGAAGGTTGGCTCACAATGAGACCCCCTTTCTCTTGGTTATGCCACAAAGAGCCACTACCCTAGTGTGGTGACCAGCTGAATGGTAGTGTCATACCGCTACATGCCCATGGACCTAATAGGTTGGATTGTGATGAGACCCCCTATCCTCCAACTAGGTCTTGATTTTATTATTTTATGGGTCCCTCTGTTTCTTGTTGAGAAGCCTTTTATTTCTTTCTCAAGGATCCCTGGGCGAAGCATATGAAGGTTTTTTTCTTTTGGATTTTATCTTTTTCTATCTACTTTTACCCTCTGGGCCTTTAGCCCCTTCTTCCCACAAGGTAAGTTACAACCCTTTGCTAGCTTGAAAAACCCAATGCTCGAACCAATGTATGGGATGGATGAGAGGGAAAAATATGAAAAGTGGTAAGTATGGTGGGAACTGACGATGACCTTTCATGAACCCACCCAGTGGAAACTCAAACCCTATGGGAACCTATTATCACCATAACAATTTTCAGATGGTATCAAAGTTTCATATTTTTTAGCGAAGGGTTATGTCGCTAAGGAGATATGATAATTTATAGGACTAGGCTATATCTGGCTGCATATGGACAAATATAATGGAAGTGTGAAAGGTAAGACTCGAGAGACCGTCGATCTTTGAAGTGGCCCAGATCAATGACTGAGGTGTATATCGGGGAATGAAGCAGCACGAAAGATAATCATTCGAAGGCGGGCCGAGGAAAACCATCATGGTTTTATCTGTGGACATGTGGTGCCTCGAGAGGTACATCGTGGCGAAAAACAGTCTGACTAAAACCACTTTCTCCAACCCCCGATGTCAAAAGTTGTTGGGTCAAGGTGGACTGTAGATCTTAAAGCGATCCATATCAATGGTTGTAACTCATATTGATGATTTAAGTAGCACAAATATTAATCAGTCGAGGGTGGGCTGGGGAAAACTGTCGTGGTTTAAATCATGGACACATGGTGCCCTCAGAGACACATTAGGGTGAAAATGTGGTCTGCCTAAAACCATTTTATCCAACCCCCGATGTCGATGGGCAAGTATAAAAGGAGGACCCCGACATTATTTTATTATATTTTGAAGCATTCAAACATTCAGAAATTGGTGCAAAGCATCCATTTGAAACTCAGGCTCATAACTGAATCATATTCGTGCTTCCTTCGTCGCTTAACATGTATTTTTTACCATGGCCACTAATCCTATTGTTTTATCCATAAGTGAACAAGACATCTCCTTTAGAGAAGAATCCCTGATTGACAGAGACTCTGACGTTTTCAACACAGAGATAACAGTTTTGCCCGTTTCTGTATCCAGATCGAATTTGTTAGACAATGTTGGAATGCACATACCTTTCCTCGAAGCGGTTAAAGCCTCCATCACCCCTTACGTCGTAGAAGTGGTCTTTCCTTTCCCTGAATTTGTAAGCTGGTGTGCAGAGCGATATTCTCAGGAAGAAAGAGTCATTTTGAATAAATTAGGGTCAGAGGTTTTATGTGAGATAAAGAGTCCATTTCTCCAGCACACCCTCAGTATACCAGAGTCCTCCCCCACAGTGTCAGAGCCCTTCGAGGACCAGAAAATGATCATGATCTATAGAGAATTCCCACCAGAAGTAAAAACCCTATTTCTGCAGACCATTTTCAAGCCTGAACATCATTTAGAGAGTCTGGCGTTACTTGCCAGTGTAAGTGTCATGGTCATCAAAGTCCGGTGGGCTTATTCTCTACTAAGTCAAATTTTAGGGTTGGACAATGACACGTTTGTGGTAGAAGTCATGTTAGGTTTCCTGTTGATTTTCTTTCTATCTGGTTAGTCGGTTTGTGTCATTTTTGACAAATTTATTGCTGACAATATGCATCAACAACTGGTTAACTTCAATTCATTGAGACACTTCAGATACTACACGCACTTGCTGTGAATGTTTCTGGAATCTAACAAAACCGAATTTCCTGAGACTACATTTATTTCGACTAAGTGTAAAAGGATCACCATGCTTATTTTCATCAATAAGATTATGTCCAGGGTGTACAGTCTTATTTTCAGTTCAGAGCTACCAAGGGTTCTGGGGGAAATGAAAGGCTCTTTACAACCAAATCCAGAGAGCAAGATAGGAGATTGGATGTTGTTCATACAATCTACTATGATTTGGGTATATGGATATCAGGAAGGACCTTATCTTTTACCAATCTTTCTGACTCCTAGAATCTTTTCTTTGGAGTTCATAAGACAAAGGATCATCTCAGAGACAAAGCATTTTTTGAAAGCGCACAAGGCTTCTAACTTAAAGTTTCCTTTCATGGTTGGACTCCTTGTGGTAAAGAACAAGTCCTATTTGCCTCAGGTCCAATCCAAACTCAATGAATTCAGGTTCACACAGTTATAGGGGAGGAAATATGATCCTCATCAGATCATATCAAAGAGGATATTGGTGAGAAAACAAGGCCCCTATGAACATGAACGTGTTGAATGATTCAACAAGCTAGCCAATCTAGAAACTTGTGTAGATATGGAGGTCACTTTGCAGCATGATCAGACAAAACAAACAGAAATAGCCTCTCAGCAGAGCCCAACACAGAAACCTTCCCTTAGGTTGGTTGTCAAAGCTC
This sequence comes from Picea sitchensis, assembly GCA_010110895.2. Taxonomy (NCBI): domain Eukaryota; kingdom Viridiplantae; phylum Streptophyta; class Pinopsida; order Pinales; family Pinaceae; genus Picea; species Picea sitchensis. The sequence continues at coordinate 9,177 of SNQJ01S0135720.1, forward strand.
CTTAAATGAGTATCTATAATAAGAGGAGTAGTTCATAGGCCCTGGGTGCAAGTAGCCAACAAGATACTCTCAAGAAAATGAAAATCACATCATCCTCTCAAATAGTCGACCTGGAAGAAGAAGAGCCCAAAGAGAAAACATGCATGGGGATGGTGGAAGGTGAAACCAAGAATGAAGAAGTTGTTACAGAAAGCAACACAAAGGTTTTTAGTAGTAGGAAGCACATATTTAGCTAGACACCTGGGGCAGTTTATCAGTCCAAGGAAGATTTAATGAACCAGTATGCTGTGAAGGGAAGTATGGCCAACAGTGAAATAAGAGACCTTTTACTTGCAGTAGAGAAGACTTCCCGACATAAGGATTCTTTACTCTCAGTCAGGGATGTGGAAAGAAAGACGTTTAACATAAAAGTGGTTGATGATGATAAGGTGTCCGAGATCAAAATGCACTATTAAAATATTGGTGCCCCTGACAAAGTAAAGTTCCACAGGAATGTCAGTGACATGCTATATTCTGATTATCTGAGCTTAGGTTTGAGGGTTGCAAGATTGACAACACATGCACTCAAACTAGATGGACAATTGAAGCAAGAAAAGGCGTCCAACAAAGCTTGGATGACACAGGTCAAAAGGTTAGAATCTGAAGGCCCTAAAGGGGTAAAAGCTTCTTTAGATGAGAAAGATAAGATGATCCAAAGCCTAAAGAAAACACTGAAGATGTCCGCTACAGATCATCCACAGACAACAAAGCCGAGTGCTTTGGAATAGGAGAAGGAAACATTCAGACAAGAAGCACTCAATTACAAAGCTAAAGTGCTATAGTTGGAAAAGGAGAAAGAGAATTGGTCACAAGCACATGCAGTAACATCAAATATAACTGTCCTTGTACCTGCTAATACAGAGGCTGGATCAAGCACTGAGGGGTTTGTCTAAGATATTTCCCAGGTAAGCTTAAAAATAGGGGAGATCAAGGGTCTCAAAGAGGTCATAGAAAAGTTGAAACAGGAAATGAAAGTGAAAGATGAGAAGATGGCTCAACTCCATAGAGATAATCAAGATTTGCAGGAGAGAGTGAGCAAGATGAAAACCAGGTTAAAGGGAAAAACACTATTACAGGGAGCCAAACATGTGATATGGGATGCTATTTCTACAAAGGCTGCTAAATTCAGGGTTTATTTGAATTTTATAAATGACAAAGACAACGTGGTTGCTACGGCTTGGAGCAGGTGCACTATTGTTAATGAAGTATTAGCCAAGAAACCCTTGGAATGGGCCCAAAATGCTATTGAACTGTTAAATTCTGTGCCAAATGATGATCTCCAAACTATCGGGGTAAAAGATAGGACTGTGTTGATCATTTCGGCCAGGAGGATCATCGCCAAGCACAACCTGCTCAGATCGATCCAGAACAAAGCTATGCAAATGGAGCACAACATACATGAGTTTAAGGATGCATTTGAACAACTATTTGTCAAAGGCCTCCATTCATTTTCGGATGGAAAAGGTTCATTATACAATCAAGAAGACTACAATTCTCTCCTTATTCAGTGCATAATGGACCATTCTAAATTTGAAGCTATGGAAGAAAGTCTGAAAGGCCCAAGTCTGGTAGAGTATTTGGCTATGGACTTTGAAATTTTGAATAAATTCAAAACAATGAAAGTTGGCCTGTCGACTATGTCCTATGCCATGTCCATTGACTTGGAGATTTTGATTAAAGAGATGATGGACTATGAAATCCCCTCTGATTCACAATGGAAGGAAAAAGTGCGACTGGGTAGGACAATCTGCAATATCCCCGGAACCAGTAAGTGATCCCCAAGTGTCACCAAATTTGTAGATCCGATAGAAAACCATAGCGAGACATATGGCACGGAGGAAGCTGAGGAGTCAGAGAAATTGGTCCTCAATTTTGAAACACTTTTTGTTAATCATTGTTGTTATCACTGAAATTTCATCTGCTAATGGTTATAGGAATCCAACATCTCCAAACAACCATTAAGTGCACCCATGGACCAAAATTACCAAAAAAGCATTTCCAAAAGGTCCAAAACTATACAACCAATTATAAAATCAGGATGCACTATGACTATATAGGGAGCGCGCGCACATGCGCCTTCAAGAAACGTAGGAAAAGCGCACATGCGCATGATGAGCGACTGTGGATGCTGAAAGCTACACACACCTGAGAATGACGCATTTATGATGTTGTTCGGCCTCCCACCCACTTCTGGTTCAGCTTCCAAGTCGATTTGACATCCAAATCTCGGTTGAATTTGGCTGGGTGGCTAGTCAAAGACCTAAAGGTGCCCTAAACAACCCCTTGTTCACACTAAACGCTGGTTTCATAATATAACCTCAAATTTGTGCTATAAAAAGAGGCCATGGGTGCACTGTATCTTCAAGGAATTCATTTGTAAGGTTATGTTGCTGCTATTCTCTTGGGGAATCCCCTTTTCTCATCAATAGCATACTAACACCATTCCATTTGAGCTATTCACATCACCCTTTGAGTGAATTAGCTTGGGATTCTTTCACCATTTCTTTCAAGTTTTCAAGTTGTAAGAAGAGCTCAATCTTGGGGGTCCAAGAGCCCTCCCTTGGAGGAATAAGGGACCCAAAGTCCCCCTTTCTCTTTGGTGTTTTCTTTTCACTAATACAATCCTTTCCATTGGTGACACGAGTCTTGTTTGTTGCTTGTTTTTATGTCCTTATGCACTATACTTTAATTGTTTTTATCATTCCTAGTTTAATTCTTAGCTTAGTCTTTTATGCTTTACTCTTCTAACCCTTTCCTTTACTGCTGTCTTGCTTAGCTAACCCAACTAAGCTTGTAAGTACCTCTGTTTTGCTCATCTAGGTGACAAAAGAGGCACAACAGATTGGCGACTCCACTGGGGAAAGGTATCAATTTCCTACCCCACTTGGGTTATTTTAGCTCTTCATTTTGTTTATTTAACCTATAGGTACCATAATCGGCCCAAGCTGACCTACAGGAAGCCAAATTCAAAGCTGAGTTGAAGGAACTTCATCCAAAATTTTCTTCATGGTCGTGTGACAGTTCTGTGCGGGTTTATCGGCCCACAGTTGCGCATCGTGTGCACGTGCACCAAAATCATTATATTACTCAATGCCTTCTACGCACCTGCGCCCATCAACCTCTTCTAGTTCACGCATTGGTGCTCAAAGCGCCTCTATCTAGTCTGAGACCTGCGTACCTATGCAGAAAAATACACATTGTAATCTTTTTATGATCTATGGAGGGCCCATAGCCTTCTGAAAGTTGATTCCATGCATGTTGTAATCTGCACTACACTCACATCCTCTCCATATAAAGGGATTAACCAAAACACATAGGCACTTAGGGGTAAAATCATAACTTTTCCTCCTTTTTGTCGTTTTGCCACATGGATGGCTTGCTTTGACTGACGTTATGTTGGAATCATTTCACATCACATATAAAACTTGCATTGGGACCAGAAATTGGATAACAATCGTTGAGTATGCTCTTCTCTCGCGCTTCAAAGCGACCTTGAGAATCAGAAAGAGGTTGTGGGACAATTTTGTCTCCCTCAAATAGAAAAAATCTTTAGGAGAGGACAACAGTCCCCTTGGGACTCCTCTTAGTTTATTTTTCAAACACATCTTAAGATTGTAAGGGCCCATACATGCCCACATGCTACAAAGATAGGATAGTGTTGAAATTTTCTTTCTTAGATTAAATCACTAGGGAAGTTTAAAGGTTTTGTAATGGGCCCATACATGCCCACATATTGACAATCTAGGATAGTTTCAAAGCTTTCTTATATTAAATCACATTTAGGGAGTTGAAGGAATAGTAAAGGAACCACATGTCCACATGCTAGTTTCCTAGGGATTTTAAAATTTCGCAAGGTTCTACCAACGACATTTAGTTAATTAGATAATCAAAGACTTGTAAGGACCAAGCGAAGTCCACATGCAGCAAGGTGACACCTAATTTATTAAAACTTGGCACACTTTCACTTGTTCACACACAAGATCACCAATCACTCACATAGTTTTATCTAGAAGTTGTGAAGGTCAAAGTAAGTTTCCTCCAATGGGATTCCGAAACACCCCACCCCTTTTCTTCACAAAACTATCCACTCCCATTTAATTTCAATGAGGTTGGTTCACACCCCCAATCTCTCACAAAAACACATCTAAAATTTTCTAAAAAACTCACCAAGTTTTCCTCCACAGGAGGTGCTAAAAGAATTTTTTAGTATAGGTAGGATCTCGGGGGTAGGCATCCAAATAACTCCCCATTATCTAGTTCTCACATTTTCAAAACAATAGAAGTTGTCAAATAGGGAAATTTAAATCCTCCAAGTCAAGTGTTCCTAACACCATAAGGCAGGGAGATACTCGTGAAGGGTTGAAGGCCGAGGTCCGGTTGTTCTGTGTGTCCCCCCTTGAGGCACCCACCTCTTGGACGGGATCCAGCCCATGACCCATTTCTTAGGACGCAAATCTAAATGCCGCACTTTGATCGAGGTACCTACTGACCAAATTTTAGAACATCTACCCAGGTGGCAATTGTGGGATGCAATTGTACCTTGATCAAATTTTGTGTGGCTATTGGGAAATATCACCAGTTCTTTTGGGATATGCCCCCTCTACCCCTCATTATAACTGATTGATTCATCCTTCACTAGTTTCTTTTCCGGTGGCTTCAGACCCCACTGTCGAGTGCTATTGGAAGGTCCAGTGCTATTTGAGAAGAAGGACATTACATCTTTTAGGACACGAGAATTTGTTTTCTTTGTTCTCCCATGTGGACAAAATTGACCTATCCACATATATATGCTTCTTTATCAAAACACTTTATGTATGATGCCCTTCTGATTACATCTGATTTGGAAATATATTGTGAAGGTCCAAGAAATTGCAACAATGGCTCTTGTTTACTTATTGCTCTCACCACCATTCACACACATTCACTCAGCTAGTCAGACATCATAGGGGACCCACAGAACCCCCATCGTTCCAGACGCTTGCTAAATCTCCCCCCTATTCTAAGAGGAGTTACTAGTCTTGCCAACTCATCGGCCACCCCTTCTCACACCCCTGTGAGTGCCACTGTCTTAGGATCAACATTGCTTGGTTCCACCTTACTTGGGTCCACTTCCCAAGGTCAACCATCCACTCGCTCTCCTTTACACAGACGCGAGAGGACAACTTCTTCTCAAGGAGGAAGTACAAACCCACCTAGCTCCCTCCAAGGGTCAGGTACTCAGACCGCTCACACTATGGCCGGAATTAATCCTCCGCCACCACCCCATATGCCATATTTGGCTTCCCTCAATATCCCAGATCTGACTAAACTCACTAATGATCCTATATTGCACAACCCCACATGGCCTGCAATGCCTACCAAACTCCCTTCAGACATCCCCAAGTTTGAAGGAAAATCATGAGACGATCCCGCCAACCATATCATGACCTTTCACCTATGGTGTTATTCAAACATCATCATGGACGATTTCGTCCGATTGAGGTTATTTCAACGTACCCTCACTGGCCCATCAACCACATGGTATGTCGAAGAAAAATATGGGTCCCATGCGACTTTTGAATCCTCGGCCAAAGCATTTTTGACCTTCTTTCAACTACCCGTTCATCACGACAATGGACTTGAACTACTCTCAAACTTCAACCAAACCGCCTCCACACATATTGCTGACCATATCCATGAATGGCGTCGGTGACGTAGCCTCTGCAAAGATGACACTACCCCCCAACAATGTCTCAATTGGTTCCTCAAATCACTTGTTTCCCTCCTTTCCAAAGATGTGGCCGCCACCTTCCCCCAGTCTGAGGAAGAGGCCATTAGCAAGACCCAATAGTTCAAACTCATTTATGCCCAGTCCGGCTACCTATACATGGTACTCTTAGATGCCCCAAGACCCGTGCCATTCGGACAAGAAAAACCTGGGATGTCTCACTCAACAAATGGATTGATTGGTAACACTACACACCACAACCCACAGCCTCAACAACCACCCATGTATGGAACACCCCAATATCCACCGGCATATGGAGGAATCCCTTATTATACTCCTCCTCCTTATCAATAGTCATACCCTGTTGCCCTGCCTCCACCCATCAATGGACCCCCGCCAACACCCATAATACGCCCACCTATTCAACCAAGAACTGGTACTCCCTCTACCTCAGCCTATACCCTAAGCACTAGCGAAAGTGCCACGCCTTCCTATGTACCTTATGGATCACTGCCACAACACAATCCGTAGTTCCCATTTCCTGGCCCCCCATAGCCCATGGCTCCACCACAAGGACATCCACATGTTGGGGTTAATTTTGTTCAACCCTCTCCCATTCAGCAATATCAAAATTTTGAACAAATGAATACGACAAATCCATCCCATCAATTGAACAATGCTTGAAAGAAAGGAAAAAATCGGAACAATAATAATCCTGGACCAGGAGGAAACCAGAACCAACCCCAATAGAACCAACTTGCTGGGGGCAACCAAAACACATGAAACTGTTAATATTATGGTAGCTGTGGGAGGTATGTACCTCCACATGTGAACCTGACAAGAATAGAAGACTCCAAAAAGAAAGAGAAAACCCTAATGAGTTGGCTAATAACCCTAGAAGTCTTGTCGATTCAAGAAGATAATTAATATTAGGTTATTAGCCTCCAAGAGAAGAAGTCGGCCAGAAATAATAATAATATACTGAACAAACACATATCGAGAAGGAGAAGTCAGCCCCAACAAATCTGACAGAACCACTATAAATACAGGGTGCCAATTCTCATTTGACAACATCTCAGAATTGCAGTTCCCAGTTGGTGCACACTGTAGTTCCCAGTTTGGTGTGCACATGTGGAGGAGGGTTGCAGGTGCAGCTGCATCAGCAACTAGTTTTCAGTATTGGCTTGGACTATCTCTTGGCTAGGGTTTGGACTATCTGATCAACTTTTTGTGATGCTCTATCCTTGGGGAAAGGTGCACTACCCTTTGTTTGGCTATCTAGCCTAGGGTTTGCTTCTGGAGAAATTCTCAGTCAAGGTTAAGGTGCTCAGAGGGTGGCTTTGACCTATGGTTGGGTGATGAGGGTATCGTCAATGGTAAAACGAGAACACCATCTTCTATATTCTAACAGGTTATGGGCCCACACCTCTTTCATTTAGTCTAAATGCTGGAAGGAAACATAGCCGCTAGGATATTAAGCTCGCTGAGGAACTGCCGCTAGGGTTATTAGCAGAAGCAGCTTCCAAGACACTGCAGCTAGGGTTACTAGCAGGTGCAGTTGCAGAAACCCTAAACCTCTTGTTGAGGCACCTTAAGTGAAGGGATTGACCTAATCTCCAGATAGATCAGTTCACCCTAGCCTAGTGCATTTCCTTATACTCTCAGCAAGCCAAGATGTGAAGTTTGAATTTCTGGTCAAATCTAGGGTTTGACCAAGTCAAGAAGCCATGATTAACTCTATGAAGTCTAAGAACAAGTTAGATGGAGACTCTTACTTCATAACATGGAAGACAAGGATTGACCTCATCCTTGCAAAGAATAATGTGCTGGATATCGTGAAGCCAGAGTTTGAAGAAGGAAAAGAGAAGGAACCGCAGAATGTTGCAGCTATGGAGAAGTTCAAAGATGTTGACATCAATGCCATGAGTATCATAGTGGATTCTATAAAAGACCACTTGATACCCTACATCTCCCA